>JAODLD010000016.1:18150214-18170479 GCA_026781065.1 Mormyrops boulengeri
GCCCGCGGGGGAACCCGGAACCCCCCCCCCCCCCCCCAAAATTGGCAGCCGTAATTGTGCCGTGTGCACAAACGTGCCCCGATTCCCCCACATTTCAAGTGCAACCAGTCTCATGGTCATGGTTTATAACACACACTTGGTTTGCTATACTATCACCATTTTATTTTCTTTAATTTAATACCGGATGTTTCCATGCGCTGGCCGTTTGTTGACCAGGCTTTGTGTTCATTGTCAGTACAGCTTCATATCAATAAATCCTGGAAAATCCTCAGCATTCACTTGGTTTCCTTATTAATCTGAGGTTACCTACAGTGAAGGTACCACGTTTTCTGTCATTCTTTAAGTCTTTGTAAAACTACTTGTTACTCATTTTAAATGACAACACTTTTCAACAAAATGAAATTGCTTGTCCAAAGGTGTGCATGTGTAAAATACTTGCAATCAAGTTTTATATTATAGTGGATTATACTTGCAGTTATATAGTATTATAAAAAATATGCAAATATGTTTGATATGTTGAAATTGTCCTGTAATTTTGGATAATGATAGGAAATCCACTGGCCCTTTATGTGTCCCTGAGCTCTCTGCTGCAGTGTTGGTGCTGATCGCACAGCATACATTTGCGTAACCAGTCATACGTCATCCAGCAAGACTGCGTACCTTCCTGGGAGGTGTCACTTTCACTGTACTGACTTCCCCCCACGCTGACCATGTACACTGGACAAGAGCGCAAGGCATGTAAATAAAGCAAAAGCAGAATGGATGGACTGGTGTGGCTGTCTGCACTTCGTATTGCTGCTAACATCTCGCACCCTGTAAGCCACTGTGAGCCTTTAAGGCTCCCCCCTCTTTCACACTACAGGTCCTGGCTGCCCCTCCTCTCTGTTCATCACCTATACCCAGCAACGATTCTAGGGTCTCTACTCTGGGGCCCCAACGCAAAAAAATTCCTTGGGGCCCCTTCCCCAACATGGTAACATTTATTACCATTACTTTAGCCTGAAATCTAAATTAATAGCATCAATGAATTTATTAAAAACAAGTCCTTTATTTTTACTTTTGCAAAAGACACTCAAATCAGATTTATTGTGCCGTACTTCCATCAGCTGTCCTCGGGGCCGTCCTTGCAGCTTGGGGCCCCAGTCAGTTGCTTGTTTTGCCCGTCCTGTTGCCATGCCTCTGCCTTGTTTTGGCTAAATAAGTGACCTGCCCTGAGCCAGCTGTGACTGGCTCCTGGCTAAATGTGACCATGTGCAGTAGGGTGGGGTATCGATTCAGTTACAAATTATGATTTTTATAGCCACAAAAGTTAAAAATCCATTAAAAAAATATGAACTTAAATGTAGGGTATTGTAAATATATTGGCCACATTTGTTACTCATATTTGCACACGGCTCGATTTTGTTAAGGGATTAACATGCAAGCCTGGGACAGCGCGGACTGAACGGGCAATTCTGTGCATATGAGTATCTTCTGTTCATGATTTGGTACATTTTTGGTATAGCAAGGAAACAATATTTTGTTTTATTTGTTCTGGAATTTATTACTAAAACTAGACGCACAATATAGGAACAGTTATAAACAAAGCACGAGGCCATGTGTCCCATCTGCGCGTCTGAATAACAAAACCTAAGAGAGAACCAAATATATAATAGTCAAAGCAAATATGTCAAATTAGATTCAAAAATAAGACTACATCATAATCATAAAGAGCTAACTACCAAGTACGGTCACATATCTGTAGCCAGACACCTTTTTTTGCCTGGTATGAACCACGCCTTAGATGCCACAGGGAGATTTACTCCCAGAGGCTGCTTCTGACTTGCTGCAGTCGTACACACACCCAGATAACTTCTCAAATGAATTTCTAAGTAGGACTGGGAACCTCCTTTTAAAAAGGCATTCTGTTTTTCTAAATATAACATTTATCATAAGAAATTCTACTATAAATTATACAATTATACTACAGGCCTAGCCTAGCATTGTGCAGTAGCCTAAGCACACTGTGCGGCCCCTGAAAGGTGAAACCTGTAATGTTAGTGAGGACAATGACGAGCAGACGACATACAACACATTTCTATCCATTCAAGCTACTCACAGGACAGGAATGTCAGCAGCAAGAAAAAACATCTAAACTGTGGCATGAAATAAAAAAAAAAAGAATCAAACAATTGACATTACACAGGTAACATAGGCTTGTGTGCATAAAGTAGCTTAACACTTAAACATCATGAAATGGAAATTCTGCCTCCACTTACAGTTTGTCTAACTAGGTTTGGGAGCACCTACCTTTTCATGCTGTCCATACATTAAACCACAGTATACTCTATTTTGACGTGATTTTCTAAAATCTCCCTGATAAAATTCACTGAATGTGTGTGTGTGTGTGTATATATATATATAGGGGGGGGGGTTCCCATTGATAAAAATTACCAGTGACATCCAAACAGTTACCAGACTGGGCTTTTCAGGTTTTTGGGGGTTACTTATGTCATTCTTCTTGGGAATAACAGTATTTCTTACTTTCCTTACTAGCTACTTTCAGCCAGCTGAGTAACGTCATAGCAGTCTGGGTCTTTAAAGATGCATGTTAGATGATTAATAGTTCTCTCTTGTTCTTTCCATTCCACTAATGGATTTTTGCAGCTGAATATTTGAATTTCAAAAATATTTACATTTTTTTCCCCAAATACCCAAGTTTAATCTCCCAGGCCTGATGCAGCCAGATCCAAGTTCAGTATAACACAGACAACAGTCTTGGTTTCTCTCTCCGGTGTTGGTGTAATTTACTGGGAGACTAAAATGTTCCCAAACTACTGCTGTAAGTGGCGTGCGTGTGTGTCCTCTAAGTTCTGCAGCACTAGTCTTAACCAACTAACATCTATAATTAGCATAATACATTTCCATTCTATCTGGGTGTGAATTTAGGTTTTACCCATGTCAAGAAATGCATTTGTTTCATTGTACATTCAAATCCAAGTATGATGTAACTGAAAGGTACATGACAAATAAGCAGATCATTACATTCCTTGTCTTTAATTTAAATGTAGACTGCAAATGCTCTTCAGCAAAAAAACTTTAAGAAATTATGATATGGAATCCGCAAACTAATATTAAGACATCGACTGGGTGATCTCTGCCAATTCTCACCCCTACCGTACAGGATATGGCAGACGGGTGCGTCAGCGGACTGGGCAGCGTGGCTCAGTGCATTAGGCTGCTGTGCTTCTGCTCGAAAGGTTGCTGGGTCAAATACTGCGGCCGGCAGAATGATTTCACCCTTTTCACTTCACTGGCTGACCCTGATGCTCTTTTGTAAGTTGCTCTGGAATAGAGAATCTGCTTTAAGGACATTAGCTTTTAGTCAGCTGGACACAAAATGACTTCTCCCTTCCCAAGAAATCAAAACAACTGACAAAGGAGGAGGGAGACATGATTTACTACATTTTATTAACTTAAAAACACAAGAACAAAGAAAAAATGAATGACCGTCATAATAGAGCACAGGAAATGCCGAAGGCGCTCAGTCCTTGTCATCACTTAGAGCTTGTAACTCCACCAGGAGTCTCCTGCAGGGGAGAGAGGCCACATTCAGGATGCGGACCCCAAAACGCCGCCACAGCCAGGAGTATATCAGTCACATTACTGACATACTAAAAGGTAAATTAAGCTGGAATACCGAAAACAGCCGTGCGGTGTGAAGCTCACATTACAGCACACAGGACATTAGCCAATCAGTCCCCTATTAACTTACATTACAGGAAACATGTCACATGCTGACCCGTCTCACTCACGCCACCAGCAGGGGATGGAACAACCGTGGCAGAAATTCATTCATTTTTTAATTATTTTTCTTAATTACACGGCTACATTTTCTTAGCAATACATATGCAAGAAGTATCCATGGATAAGTCTACATCCATCTGTTTGGGGAGAGCAATTTCAAACACAAAGATGAAATCCCGACGTGAGTAAATGTGCCGGCAGACCACAGGCTTTCAGTACAACATGGGACACTCACTAATAGTGAGCTTCTTGGGAAGGGCTGCCCAGAAAGCGCCAGTTGTCTCCAACCCCCAGTCCCCTATTAACTTACATTACAGGAAACATATCACATGACCATAATCACTTCAATTTCCATTTCAATTAGTGCTAAAGTTCACTGGTATTACTTGCATAAAATTATCACAGAAATTTGTTTAGAAAACTCTTGGCTAGACTAATGGCGAAGGGCGTTTCATATTTCAACGGTCAATATGCTCCAATTCATTTAAATAATCACTTTAGGGGAAAATGATGTTTTATCCTGCAGTTACGGCATGGATTATACCCTGAATTTGGGGAGTTGCATAAAGTAATTTGTTCAGAATTCTAAAAAACTAAAAGGTTCCACCCACCCGAGCGCTGAGGCGGGACCTTTGGTAAGGAGGTCCCCGTCCACCCACCCGAGCGCTGAGGCGGGACCTTTGGTAAGGAGGTCCCCGGCCACCCACCCGAGCGCTGAGGCGGGACCTTTGGTAAGGAGGTCCCCGGCCACCCACCCGAGCGCTGAGGCGGGGCCTTTGGTAAAGAGGTCCCCGGCCACCCATCCGAGCACTGAGGCGGGACCTTTGGTAAGGAGGTCCCTGGCCACCCACCCGAGCGCTTAGGCGGGACGGTCCCCGTCCACCCACCCGAGCGCTGAGGCGGGGCCTTTGGTAAGGAGGTCGCCGCCCACCCACCCGACTGCAGAGGCGGGGCCTTCAGTCTTACTTGTGCTCCTCGCTGAGTTCACACTCCTGCTGCACCCTCTGGGTGAGCCGGGCTGTGGCTGAGAGGCTGAAGCTGGCTGAGAGCTGAACAAGGCTCACTGCCTGCTGCAGATCACCGTGGAGCATTGCTGAGCTCAGGAAGTCATCCAGAAGCTTTTCTCTGGAATGGCAGAGTGCGTCAAACACATCTGTCCATCACAGCGTTACGAAAATCACAGACTGATTACACCACGCTTACAGATATACTGAGCCACAATAATTCTTCAAACTATCAATGTACATATTAGATGTAATTCACATTAACTGCATTTAATCATCTAATTAGCTGAGGCTCATTAATACAACAATCTGATGTCATGTAGATTACTGCAGGAATCTTTAGATTTATCCATTAAAACTGGCTGTACTTACGTCGGCACCCTGTTGTTGGCTTTGAAGAGAGGCAGCATGTCCCTAGACAAAGTGAAAAAGAGAATCAGAAGGACTAGGACATCCATCCATCCATCCATCCATCACTTGCTGCAGGGAAAGGACAGTAGAGGGACCTTTCAGCTCATTGGTCAGCACCGCCACACCCGGTCTCTCAGGAGGCCTGCTTTCAGCTCATTGGCCAGCAGTTGCCCCGCCCCTACCCCATTTCTAACTAGACTTGCTTTCAGCTCAATGGCCTGCAGGCACCCTGCCCTGTCTCACCAGGCCTGCTTTGTTCTCCCAGCAGCCAGCAAGATGCTGGCGATGTTCCCCAGCGCACTGGCGGTCCAGTCCAGGGTCACCTGACCCTGATCGCTACTCCCATAGATGGCCTTCACCTCCAGCGCGCACTCAGCAAAGGACTCGTGCACCTGGAGGCAGCAGATGAGCATCTGTGAGCGAGAAGAGAGGCTCCTCCCACCTGCCGTACCCCCCGGAAACTGCCACCCACCTCTGGGCTGTGCTTATCCCTCGCCATCAGTGAGAGCACCTCCTCCACCAGATCACTGGCCTTGTTTGCCAGCCCCAGCTGCTTGATATCTGTGGAGGTGGGGGGGGTGATATTAGGGTGAGCATACAGCGGAGGGGGCACAAGGCCGCCAGACAAAGTCCATCGCCGGTAGCACAAATGCTACTGTACACACCCACCTTTCCAAATCTCCGGAATGAGGTCCATTCTGTTATCTGTGTCCAGTACTTGTAACACGTCTCTCATTGCACCCGAATTGGGGTAGAATAACTGGGCAGAAACAGTGAGAGTAGCAATGGGCAACGAGCCCAGTGTTTGCATTTCTAACTGTATTTGTTGAGGCAGCAAAATTATTTGTATTCAAATAAAAGTGGAAATAGGGGTAACAATGCTGTTTTGTTTTCATTAAACTTGAAGTTTTAGAATATTTAAGTGTTAATGTGTTCTTCACAAAAACTATAATAATTATGAACACGTAAATGTAATACTGGTTTATGGTTTTACCTAGCATAAACATATACAACCATAAATACCACTGAAAAGAAATTCATTTTAAAACTAACATTAAGTTCCTAATCCACACTCAAACCAATAAACGTCTATGTGAACACTGTGAAACTCGCCACCACCCACCCTAATTGAACAAACGAATGCTGAACAGACAGAATATAAACAAACAAAAAATCCTTATATATGCCATATAGTACCATATGCCAAGCAGTGACCTTTAACCCGACAGAGATCTGAAGCCAGAAGTTTGATTCTATATTTAATCATACAATTAAACCTAAGTTACACCCTTGTCAGTACAATGCTGTGTGCAATTTCTCCATTATTCGCCACAATAAACCCGAAATAAAAATTAAGCAGTAACTACATTGCCAGAGCAAATGGAGGCTAATCTCCACTTCCTGGTCAGACACACTCCGCTTCACAATTGCGGGTGCAACGGGAAAACAAAAGGCGAGGGATGCTATAAACTAGCTCAGCATACGCATTAAAGTAGCGATGCACCTCATTTTGCCTACACTGTATTTTAATTATGCTAAGCGGCTCAATCGGAGCAAAGATACCCACCCACTCACAGTTATCAGTAACACCGGCTATTTGATGTGTTTTTTCTTCTTCCCGAAAACAAATAATAAACATTCGCAAAACCCCACTATTCGCACTTTGCCAAAAGCCGTATTCGGATTGGCGATGCCGACTCACCGAGGGGACAAGGTCCCGGTACCAGAGTAGCACTGTGTCCACGCTCTCCATCATGCAGATCAGGTGGAAAAAGCGTCCGCTGTGCCGGGAGAGAATAGAGCGTGAGAGAGACAGGGAGAGAGCCAGAGATGACCCCTGGAACATGCAGGAACCCCCTACCCCACACCTAAGCAAAATGTGCCGCCCGTATTCGAGGAGACTCAGATTCTGGCGTTTTCGTGTCGGCGCCGCCAGTCGGGCCGCCACATGCGAGACCAGACTGGGAAGGGCCGCCGGCACTCAGCCCCCATTACTGACTGAGGTCCGTACCCCTGCGCCATTTCATCACCGTCTCCCATCAATGTATATATACAGCGCTCCCTTCATGCGCCTGAACACACTGAACATCGTTACATGCCTGAATACACAGAACATCATCAGGGCTGAGAGCTAATGCACTCTGAGAGCCACGCACAACGGAGCCATCACAGCCAACGGCGACTATTTTAATGCTGACCCGTCTCACTCACGCCACCAGCAGGGGACGAAAGAACCGCGGCAGAAACCACAGTAAGGACCACCCCCGCCTTCACTACAGCCTCTAAATTATTTCTTAATTACACTTTTCTTAATTACACAGCTAAATTTTCTTAGCAATACATATGCTAGAAGTATCCATGGATAAGTCTGCATCCATCTGTTTGGGGAGAGCAATTTCAAATACAAAGATGAAATCCCGACGTGAGTAAATGTGCCGGCAGACCACAGGCTTTCAGTACAACATGGGACACTCACTAATAGTGAGCCTCCTGGGAAGGGCTGCCCAGAAAGCGCCAGTTGTCTCCAACCCCCAGAAGCTGGTGGAGCCTGTAGGCGAGGCCCAGGTCCTTCAGGGAGCAGCACTGCAAGTGGAAGAGCTGCATCACTACACTGCCACCCACTACACATGGCTCTGAGCACAAGTGTCAGGGATACTCACGATTTTCATGGCATAGTTAAAGAAGTGAACTGTAAACAGAAGAGAGAGTGTTTAATGAGGGCAAGGCAGGCCTCAAAATTATTGACACACCGTTTAAATACACTGAGTGCATGTAAATATGGATAATTATGCATATATTGACACCCAAACAGCAATTATACACATATACCACATATTTATGCTGTGGTTAAATTTTTTTTAAATAAAATGACTTATGCAGAAGGATCTCACCATCATCTGGATCACGGGCTATAAAACACTTTCCAGAAACCTCGTCCATGACTTTGTGAAGAATGTCGGACGATACATTACTAAACGAGGCTGAGGGTCCGAACACTGCAGAAAGAGGAAGCACAACAGACTAGCTGAGAGGTTGGCGAATTTGGGCTTCTCATGATCATCCGAAAGGCTTTTCTTCGAAGGTCCAGAGCAGGATGCCTCTGGACGCAGCTTATAGCTTCAGCCACCCAGCTTCTGGGTCCTTACTTCCGCTACATTTCCTCAGGTGAGCCTTTGTGAACATTAACGGCATAACATACCTGCCCTGTAGAAAGCTGCCAGGATGTGGTAGTATGAAGCCAAACTGGGCTCTGCAGGACAGAGAGGAAACAGAATTGACTCAAAAACGTGCGGTGAACTAGCATTTCCAAAGGCTCACCCCGGGCTCCACATTTAAATGAAAGATAATCGGGCCTGGAATGTTCCAGGCCCCAGACCACATCAGGCCCCCTGAACCTTTCAGGATTCCACCCCCAATCATAGCAGCTCTGCTAGAGCCAGAGTCTGTAGTCTGCGGAAACCAGTAGGCAAAAATGCAGCGGATGTTAGTTAAGCCAGCCATTTCTAGGGCAGCTACCTTCCAACTGGTTCTTCTGGATGGTTCATTAAGCCACTGCGGCATCCTCAGAGCACAGGACCGATCCAGGGGTGACTCCAGCTCTCATGCAGGGTGTTAAGAGAGATCTTATAGGACAGCGAATAAAATGTGGGTGGGTTATGTCAGGTGACCATGGATTAATGGCTCCTAAAGCCTTTACGCTCCTTTCAGGACCAGACGGGGGGGGTCTGGAATCTCAGAGTTTAAGGCCTTGGTTCTGAATGGGCCACTGCAGAATGTAGATTTTAATTTCTGTAGATGCTTTGTAGATTTACTTCAACGTTTAGGGTCATTGTAATGCTGCATCACCCAACTCCTACTAAGCTTCAGCTGGCAGACAGCCACCCTGATATTATCCTGTAGGATACCCTGATACTCTTGTGAGTTAATTTCCCCCTTGATGAAGGCAAGCTGTCCAGCTCTTGAGGCAGCAAAGCAGCCCAAAATCAGGATGCTCTTTCTGCAGTACTTAACTGTTGGGATGATGTTTATACCCCATATATAGTACTGCATGCTCTACTCAAACAATTCGTCCTTAGTTTCACCAGTGGAGGACATTTTCTCAGTTGCAATGTGGTGTGAAGGTGGTCTTTGGCAAACGCCGCGTATATATGGTATATTGCGTATGGTAGGCTCATGAATAGAAAAGTTAACCAGTTCCAATGATTCCTTCAAGCCTTTAGCTGTTACTCTAGGGTTCTTCTTTACCTCATTGAATATTTTACATTGTGTCTCTGGAGTCATGTTGGCTGGCTGCCCACTTCTAGGGAGACTAGCCTCAGTAGTAAACTGTCTCCATTTATAGACTGTCTGATGAATATCTAAACCCTTTGAGGCGACTTCGTATCCGTTTCCAGCTTTATGCAAATCAACACATCTTGATCGGAGGTCTCTTTTTTGTGAGGTATGGTTCATATCAGCAGACGCTTCTTGTGAAAAGCAAACTGAAAATGTTTTGAGCGTTATAAAATTCAGAGAATCTCAAAGTCACACAAACAGTCATTTCATTGACTGGATTCCAGTTTTAAACACCTGACTCCATTCAGCTTTTGCTGGGCTTCTCAGGCCAGGGATTCACTGATTTTCTCCAACCTACACTGTGAATGTTTGAACGATGTGTTCTGTACATACGATAACAATACAATAATTTGTGTTATTAGTTAGAACAGATTGTGTTGTGTGCATTATTGTAATTTAGATAAGATCAGATCTTATTTTATGACCAATTAATGCAAAAAATGCAATTCCAAAGGGTTCAAATACTTTTTCTTGCAACTGTACATGTTGTCAACTAGGCCTAAGTGCAGCTAGGCTGAGCTTACAATGAATGGCCAGATGCAAGTGTAAGTAGTAAACGCAACATAGCAGGATTCTGTTACACATACAATCTTTATCTTATTCTGCCTTCCAGTTGGCTTGGTATCTCCCCAATTCACAAGTTAAAATGAGAATTGCCCTCTGATCTGAGTAATGCCACACTGCAGGCGGAAAAGGGCTCACTGCCCCGGTACTGACCGATTCCCAGGGCCTTCATCTCACTGAGCGTCTGCAGTGCCTGCCCGCGGCCAGCAGGGCCGCACCGGAGTGAGCTCTTCAGCACCGCGTTGAACGTCAGCAGGCTGGGCCTCATGCCCTGCGCCTTCATCTGCTTCAGGATCTCCTGCAGGTTCGGGGAGACGGGAGTCACACCCGCAGCACCGCCTCTCGGGCCTGCGGACAGATGCCGCAGTCAGGCTCGACACTCACCACGATCAGCTCCCACTTCTCATTGTATTTCTGTCTGACCTCTGGGGCAGCGATGATGAGCGCATTGAAGGTGTGCACGTCAACTAAAAGAAAAAGATCCAACAGTCACATGATTGAGCTTAGCTTTCAGCCAGCAGGAGGCACTGTGTCACACAGACACCCCCGGCCCCGGAGAGTTGGTATCTATTATGCCTCTTTCCCATTGAGCTTGGAGTCGGGCTGGATCAGACTGTTCACTGAATGAAGCTAAACATTTAAAGCCAGACTTCAGAACCAGCTTCACCTTCCTCTGGTATTACTTGTGCAAACATCTTTGCTCTATTAAAAATATTTTATAAATCTATGATTACAACAATGCTTAAAAATGGCCACATTTTAGTCTAGGGGAAACAGAGACTAAGCTGAATAGCTAACCTGATGCCGCAGTTATCTACATAATGAGCTGGCACTCGCTGCTGGGTTTAAGTGCTCTAACAGCCACACCACCAACTTACCAGACATACGGTTGTTTAGCATGTCGGCGTACAGGTCAAACGCCTTCGTCTGGGCACCATACTGCAGATTCACAGAGAACGGGGTTAGGACACTCCTCACTTAATGACTTTCTGGTTTAACGACTGCCTGGACCTATGACCAGCTCTCCGACCAGTCGGTATTGTGCGCTGTACTGGAACTTTGGTTGTGGAAACGGCAGTGTAGCGTCTCAGCATCACCCTTTCTCAGTATCAGTCTTAAAATAATACCTAAAGATGACTGGCACAAACCAACTACCAGTACAGTATGCCTGAAATATCGGTAAGGTTTGGTTCCTCACTCAACGACCAATCCACTTAATGACCTAGTCGGAAGGAATGGAACTCAGTTGTTAAATGAGAAGTGTCTGTACTTCAGACGAAATCAAAGGAAACAACGCTATTTTCGGCACACTGCCTGTGTAGGATCCCGCCCACTATCCATGATTGGCTGACATAAATATGACGCTGTGGGGCTGGTCAGCAGGACTAAATACAGACCCTCCTTTAC
Organism: Mormyrops boulengeri; assembly: GCA_026781065.1. Taxonomy (NCBI): domain Eukaryota; kingdom Metazoa; phylum Chordata; class Actinopteri; order Osteoglossiformes; family Mormyridae; genus Mormyrops; species Mormyrops boulengeri. The sequence goes on from JAODLD010000016.1 coordinate 18,161,722, forward strand.
TCATGAACGACATGTGTTCCGGATGGCCGTTCGCAACTTGAAATGTTCGTAAGTCGTCATTCACTATCATTTTAAGGGCATACAAAGAACTAGGATGCTGGGAGTACGCACGCTACGCTGCTGCGCGGCGGGAGTAGCGGCCAGAAGTCGTAATAGGCGGAACTGGTGCACAGGGAAAAAAAAATTGATGTTGCGGACAAGAAACGGGAGCCCAGTGAACACAATTTGGACTTAAAGATCCTCTTCGTTCGTATGTCTGAAAGTTCGTAAGTTGAACGTTCGTAAGTAGAGGAGCGTCTGTATGCAGTTACCGGCATGCTTTGCACCATACTCTTCTACAGTACTGTAAATTAATGTGTATTCATGTATTTATGTTAATAAATGTCGTAGCCATATAATATTTGTCGTGAAATGCGTGTGTTTAGAGTATAACCCATGAGTGCCACGTAAATTGTTGAGCCACCGATAATGGCTGTTATCAAGAGATCAACTTCCATTTTAAAGCCCAGCAAAAGCTGTCATCTTTATTAAAATGACTCACGCACTCTTCACGATGTGTTTATTTGCACTCTGTATGTGGGTCTGTTGTGCCATCTAGGGTCGTGGCATACAGACCAAACAAGGTAGAGGCGTCGTTTTAAGCATGAGACAGATTCTTGTCACCAACGTGTTCAATTTCAACGTGTTCAATCAACCGGTGCCTCTGGGCCCGCTCCACAAGACTGTCCAACAGCTTCATCCACCAAGCAGTCAGGATGCTGAACTCTGCCCACTACAACCCCCCCTTGCAATAAATACAATAAATAACTAGTCACTACGTGCCAAAGAACTACCTCTCAACTGCCTTATTTCATTCAAAGCTGCTCCAGTATGCACTTCCTCACTTTAAATCAGTTTGCACTACTGATTGTATATCATATATTGCACTGTATACTGTACAGGAATGTTTATCGTATTTATCTCATGTCTTAAATGTTGTACTTTATACTTTTCGTCCTTTTTTATATACCGTATTACAAAGACGAGAGAGAAACAGCATTTCGACTCCCTTGTATGTTGTGAACATACGAGGAATTGACAATAAAAGCCTATTTGATTTGATTTGACTTTGATTTGAATTTCATGTTGCTGGATGTTGTTTGAAGTACATGGCCAGCTTTAAGGAAAGGAAGGAGAGAAGCTGAGTACGAGGCGCTCACCTTGATCATGCCCCTGATCAGGGCGCTGTACGAGCGCTCACTGCGCTCAGGCATCAAATTAAATATCCTCTCCGCATTGTTGTCTTTCCTTTAAGAAAAACAAAAAATATCAGATCAGCATCTGGAAACGGCACAGAACTGTCTGAATCAGGCAATCGCTAGCTGCCCCCCCACAAAGCAAGGGCCCGCCGGAGTCCTGGACACTCGCCTCCACACTTGCACTTTCCTTGACCTCCCACACCTTGATTTCGGGGGCAATTCCTGCTCCTCCTTTGAAAAGGAACCACAGCAAAAGAATCAATGAGGAGCAATGCAGTCTTAATCTCTCATTAATTATCAAACAAAGAGGTCTTACTGCAGTTAATAAAGCCTTATAAAAAAAAAGGACCTCAAAAATCAAGTCCAAATGCACAAAACCAGGAAGTGCATATCTTCTGAATTAAACTGCACATTCACAGTCATGCTGAACATCCTCACCCCATCCTCACTCTTTTCCTGATCATGAGTTTCTTCTTGCTGTGGATCCTGGTCCCCGTAGAAGCAGATTAGATCCAGGAGGTCATTGGTCATTTCCAGGGAAACCACAGTGCCTGCAACAAAGTTTAGAAACACTGGTCAGAGCAGGGAGAGACTGCAAAACGGACAACGCTAAACTGAAGCTGCACTGGAAATCATCCCGATTTATTACTGCAGCTTGAATACAAAAAAAAGACTGGTTTCTATGGCAGCCATGCACTGTCGCTATGAATTAGATCCAGATTACAAGGAGCATTAAGGGATATAAAGACCCCCTAGATGAAAAAGAACTTACATCCAGTTCAATATTAAAAGTTAGAAATTCCTGCAGACCAGGGCAGTCTAGAAAATTACCAGAACAGATTAAGATTTACTCAACTGTATTCTTCGGTTAAACAGACATTTTTACTGAAACATTATTTTCCTTTGGTGCGCTGTTTCGCACCAAATTCCAGGGATAAAGTCTCTTCTATGTGTCTCGAACTGGTCCTCAGGGAGCACCAGACAGAACATATTTTTGCTCCCTCCCAGCCTGGATATGAGAGCTCTTTATCATCTCAGGGGGGGGTCTTTATATCACTTAATACTCTGCCACCCCTCCACAGTCGGTCACACTGCATATGAGAGGATCAGTGTCACTTACCAGCCTGCAGCAGCTGGTCGTACATGTCCACCGCCTGGCGGACTTTCCTCAGCTGGACCAGCTCCTTCAGGGCTCCTTCGCTGATGTCACTCACCTGCGGCTTCAGAGTGTCCGGCATGAGGCACTGTGGGGCGTTACGAGATGATGAGGCATGATGAGGAGGCTGCTACGCACTGAGGGGCGTTACGGGGAGCCCATTATGCAACTCGGGGCATGATGGGGAGGCTGCTACGCACTGAGGGGCGTTATGGGGAGGCCATTATGCAACTCGGGGCATGACGAGGAGGCTGCTACCCACTGAAGGGCGTTATGCGGAGGCCGTCATGCAACTCGGGGCATGATGAGGAGGCTGCTACGCACTGAGGGACAGCCTTTGCAGAGGAACTGAAGCTGTTATAGCTGCAAAGGGTGGGCCAACTCCATATTAAAGCCTATGTATGAAGAATGGGAAGTCATTAAAGTTCATGTGTGTGTAAAGGCAAGTGTCCCAATACTTTTGGCAATATAGTGTAACTAACATACAATGCAACATTCGACATTGGTCTAGTAAACTGGTATGTGGGTATGTTCTTGATTACAAAATTAGCAACTCGATCACTGTGGAGGCAGCTAGAGTACAACATTTACAACCTCATATAAACAACTGAGGCCAGAAACGAAAAAACCAACCAAGATGGTTTTCTTGCACTGCCCCCTGGTGGACATGACCTTTAATCTTCCAGACAGACGTAAATATTAAGAAGGGTCTGGTTGAAGAACACTGGGCCACCTCCACTAGGATGACCTCCACTCCTGGCCTGGACATGACATTATGCAAACTTTTGGAACGCAGGTGAAGTATAGGACATTATTATTATTAACAATCATTATAGTATTATTATAATAATGCGTATAATTTTATATCTGTGTATCTCATATATGTGTGTGTGTGTGTGTGTGTGTGTGTGTGTGTGTGTGTGTGTGAGTGCATATAAAGTTATATTACATATTATTATTACATTTTGTATATATTCGGGCAGAGTGGTGGCTCTGAACCTAGGGACCTGTACCGGCAATCAGAAGGTTGCTGGTTAAAATCCCATGAATATCAGGAGTGATTCTACTCCATTGGGCCCTTGTTCAAGGCCCTTAACCTGCAAGTGCTTCATCCTGGGTATGATGGTAACCTACATCCTGCCCTGTAAGCAGGTCCTCCAATTTTCAGGGAAAAATGGTTGCAGGGTTGGCACTCTAGCCACTGGATAAAAATATAATAATATTATTATAACAGGATATTAATATCATTATCATCATCTCCACTGGGATACCGTATTATTCTGTATGAAGGAGGCTCAGAATCACAAGACCTCCATAGTAGTGCTGGACACGATGTTAGTGCAACATCGGGAACTAATTTTCATAAATCCAGCCTACTGAATTCTTTTCAGCAACGTTATGTCTGAGTGGAGTTTCTGGCCCCACAGTGGAGCTCCTCCTAGCGGAGATCGCCCATTGATCTGCAGCCAGATGCTCTTGATATAGTCAGTACACTTCTTGCGTTGCATACTGGTCACGTCAAGTATTTCCTGGCCCTTAAGCACTGTGGGGTGTTACGAGGAGCCTGCTACGCGCCATTGAGTGTTACGAGGAGCCTGCTACGCACATGCATGCAGTGTCCCATTAACAGTGCAATGCAAACTCACAGGTATGTGAGGCTCAGCATAGTCCTTTGTGAAATACTTGGGGTAAGTGTTGACAACATAGTCTGCAGCATTCTTCCCTGCCTCCTGTGACAGGGTGAACAGCTTCTGTGTGAAACAAACACACACAAAATAGTTACTATGCATACAAGCACACTGCTCTCAAAAGAGGTCACAATCTCCTTTGCTAAAAAAATGGTACCATGCTTCGGTCAGGCTTAAATTATTTTAAATCATTTTGCCCTCACAGTTCTTTTTCCTTGCATTTAATCTCCACCCATCATTTTGAAATCCAAAAAGGTTTAGCTAAAACTTCTGCAAAGGTTAGCCAACAGTATTGTGATTGATTCGAAATATGTAACTAACAGCAACTAATACTGTAATGAAGGGGACACACTCTCTGATACATACGAATTCGGAGGATGTCTTTGGGGTGAGAAAGGCGTCGTCCTGAAATCTGTAATGTGATGCAGTCGGGTCCTGAAAAAAAAGGTTTTAAATGCTTTAAAAGAAATCGATACTGAACTGTATGGAGAACCATTACCAGAGCAAGCAGAAAACCTAGAATACCCTGTTAACTGTGGAAGCGAGAGCCTGGAGTACGGCCACTTCATTCCTGTAAAAGAGCGTACGGAACTGATTTAAAGGTGTCAAATATATGCAAATGTTACCAATTTTTAAGCATTTTAATGCCCTACCATATTTTCTTTCGTGGAATTATAACCTCTTGAGCAGAGCCTGTGAAAACAAACGCTGTTTAACATCGCAAAAAAACAGTCAAAACCAAGTTTTTACATGTAATAACCTCAAGTTGAGACGTCATGCTGATTGCAGGCAGAAGCGACATACAATGATCAATGAGATCAGCTTCACACAAAATATATAAAAAAAACACGTCGAGATTTCAGCCTATGTGAATGCATGCTGTTATGTCCGGTTAACGTTAAACCCCAAATGCAGACAGCTACCTACCAGTTTCAGAGGACGCAGTGTGCTGAGCCGCAACATGGTTGCATCCCAGTCTATTAGAAATAAAACATCATAACGATTATTTAGCCCCAGAGTTACCGATACATCTAATTAAAACACCCAAACATTTCTTTATGGAAATCCAATGCTAACATTAGGGCTATTCAATGTCACGCAGATTAGAGGTTTTCCAACAAAAAGCAAAATAATAAATGAAATAACATACGAAAGCGAGTTTCACTTCAAAAGCATACCTCCAAATACAGCTTTTGTGTAACAATCGGAAAAACGGATGGTTCCTACAAAAACTCGACCCCACGACACCACCACAGAGAGCCGCCATATTTCCCCAAAATGCATGCTGGGAAGGAATATGTCATTTTTAAAATAGAGGATTATTTTTATTTACATTATGATGTCAAACAAAGTTTCGTGTTTTAATGAAAAAAATAAAATTATAAATACATTTATGAAAGGAGAGATACGTTTATTGATGTTTTCTTCCAACGAACAAAAAGCACAGAGCGGGCGCCCACCCCCACGCGGGCAATGGTATGGTCCGTGCTCTCGCTGTGTACCACATGTGTTAGATCGCTACTGTCTGGCACCATGTGTACTTGGGTTAAGTAACACTCTTTTTACTGTGTTTATTTACTATTTTATTCCTAACTATCATTTTTGTCAAGATGCTGGTTGGCAAAGAAGTACCGTGGAGACGCCTTGAAGGCGTGTCATTTGGCATGTACTCGACTGAAGAAATAAGGTGAGCAGTGTTGGCCGACTTGCTAACCAAAATTACCAGCTAACTTTGGCTGTGGGACGCACCTGGATAACTAAAATCCTGATACAATGTCGGAAACTTTTTAAACTTTTTAAAATTGCAAATGAAATGAAACGAGTTATATAAACTACCTTGTGTGCAATGAGTATGCATTTCTGTTGGAAACTGCCTCGTTTAACTAGTTCTCTGAAACTCAGAGACTGTCATAATGGCTTTAGTATAATTTAAAACACTGAACAGAAAACAAAAGTGGAATCGTTTTTAATATATTCTTAGCTGAACCAGGCTAAGTAGATCGCTTGTTTGTGTGTTGATTTAACCCTCAATCCACGTATCCGTTTCATCCTTGCCTCAGCTCGCCTAAAAATCACTAAGCTTTTCTCCTTGTCTTAGGAAGTTGAGTGTGAAGGCGATAACTAACCCGAGATTTCTGGACAATGTTGGAAACCCTGCGGCTAATGGTCTGTACGACCTCTCGCTTGGGCCGTCCGACACGAAAGAAGTTTGCACCACCTGCATGCAGGGCTTTAACAACTGCCCCGGGCACCTCGGACACATAGAGCTGCCGCTCCCTGTCTACAACCCGCTCCTCTTTGATGTAAGTGACCATCACTCGGGTACAGGATGCTTCCGAACCTGAAGATTGCTAAGAAGCCGGTATTAATGGTAGGCCGGTTCAGTAAAGCTGGATCTTTGCTCTTTGTGAACGATGAATTAATCAGGAATCAACCTTTTGAAAAACTTTGTTGTATTGTAGAAATGTCACTGCGTTATTAATGTATTACAGTGACTTGCTAAATAAGTGTTTGTTTTTCCTCCTTCACCTGAAAAAAAACTAACAAAATTATAAACAAAGAATGTATAAATTATAAATCTTGTTATAAATATTGTCATGATTTTACAATATGAATGGAATTGTTTGCTCTCTGTGGATTTTTTATTGTAGTAGTGGAATACAGGATGAAAGCAGTGAGGTTCTATATAGTGTGAACTTTTTAATGGCCTGTATTCAGTATTAAGTTATCCCAGACTCAGATATATGTGCATCTGGAATTTGTGTGATGCCACCGAGTGTTAAATGGTCTGTCTCCCATTATCAGAAACTCTACCTGCTGATCCGCGGCTCCTGTATGAGATGCCAGATGCTGAGCTGCCCCCGTTCTGCCATCCACCTCTTGCTCCAGCAGCTGCGGGTGCTGGAGGTGGGGGCCCTCGAAGCTGTTTACGAGCTGGAGGCAGAGCTCAATCGGGTCAGTATGCTTCATCCGTAGGGCTCGCTGCTGTCCTCCAATGGTCGTTCCTGTGCTTGTTGTTTTCATCTTTACACATATATTGAATCCATGCTGCAAAAGGCACAGTGTATAATGCTGAGTGATAAGTAATATTAGATATTCCTTGTATCTCTGCAGCTGATCTTTCTGGTATTCATATAGGGATATCAAGTGTAGTAAGGTTGTACTGAAGTTCTCATTTAGTGAATATGATCGTATAGTTTGGGGAGAGGGACTGCTGATGATTAGAGCGGCTTTGCCATCTTGATGCTTTGCAGTACCTGGAGGGGAATGTGAAGGCCACGGGTGTAGAGATCCAGGAGGTGCTGGAAGACTACACTGCGACCTTTCTCAGGAAATGGAAGGACAGAGACTCCGGTTTCCCGGTGAGTTCCCGCAGGACGTATCTGTGCCCCCTGTCATCAATGCTCTTCAGGTTCCAAAAACCTCTGCCTTGAGTTAAATGCATTTGTGTTGTGGTTTTTTCAGGTCAAGCGTGTCTGTCAGTGTAAAAACCAGCTCATTCAAACATTTTGGAGGGAAAACATGACACCTAGGAAGTGTCCAAACTGCAAGTAAGTGTAACATTCGAATGACTGACTGTTTCCTGTGAGTAACCCTTATGATTTCTGTTAACCAATCATAGCCATGCAGGTTGTATTGCTGGTGAAAGCCACTGCTTGGTTTGTCATTTTGAAGTTATTGTTGATCTGTGTTTTTCATGAGGTTTCCTTTTTGTTAGGACCACCCATCTTTTGCATTAGTAAGCCATTGCTAATTCATTAACTAAAATTTCCTTTAATCAACAAAACCTTTAGTAAAACTTGTGCTGTTGGCTACACAAAGACTGTCGTCGATTTGTAATAAACAGGGCTGGCCGACCGCAAGTACGCAAGGAACACAACAGCAAGCTGATTGTTACTCTGCCCGCATCAAAGATCAAGGAAACCCAGGAGAAAGGAGACGGTAACAGCAGGGATCTTGTGTCCTGATTTTGGTTATCTTATGGTGCTTTTCCACTGGCATACAGGAACCGAGCCATACTGCGAAGGGAGACTAGTTACTGCTCGGGTCCAGCTAGCTTCGGTTTTCCACTGGGGCGGCTTGATAAAGGGGCTGCCGGGTTTGGAGAGCAGTAATGTAAAACCAAATGCACCAAAACCGTCGTCTCCCCGTCCCTGCGCGCACCAAAACCGTCGTCACCCCATCCCGGCACGCACCAAAACTGTCGTCACCCCGTCCCCGCAAATAACTTGGAACTCATCTGAAATTATTGAAAAACTTTGTTTATGTCTATACCCTGTTTCAGAGCGGTGTGCATAGTAGCAACCAACTCTGATTGGTTACTCTTTTGGCTACTAAGTATGACCATGTCAATGTGGGTATGGCTTGGATACGGCTCGCATGATTTAAAGGGGAACACTGTCTCTTGTGGTTCAGCTTGAGTACGGCAGTGGAAAAGCGCCATTGGTATCACTATAGTCATTTGATGTTGCAACTTTCTCATGCCGACTTAATTGCCAGTGTATTTCAGTTTTTCTGATATTTGAGCATTAAGAACATAAGAAATTTACAAACGAGAGGAGGCCATTCGGCCCATTAAGCTCGTTTGGGGAGAACTTGACTAATAGCCCAGAGTTGTTAAAATCTTATCTAGCTCAGATTTAAAGGAACCCAGGGTTTTAGCTTGCGCTACACTA
>JAODLD010000016.1:18174730-18196047 GCA_026781065.1 Mormyrops boulengeri
AGCATCAACATATACACCGAGGTCTTTCTCGTAATCAGCTACCTTTATTTCCGTGGAACCCATAAAATATCTGTACTCTATATTTCTACTCCCTGCGTGGAACGCATGCAGCGCTCATGCAAAAGCAGCGGAGGAAAACTTTAAACTGATTTTTAAACATACAACATGCTAGATAATTTACACTTCGCCTGTCTTACTCTTAAGACATGTCATACTGTCATCTCTTCTACTTTATCTAATAATAATAATAATAATAATACATTTTATTTATAGAGCGCTTTTAAAGATAGTCAAAGACGCTTTACATAGGATCGGAGATACAATAAGATACAAATATACAAAAAAGAAAAAAACACTTACATATAGTTAAAGGTTTAAGAAAGAACGTATAGAACTTACATAGGAAGACAGCACAGGTAAGAACACATGAATGAACCAGATGAAACACATGCATGTGGGAGAGAAAGCAGTGATTATAGGCAGATTTGAAGAGGTGGGTTTTGAGCAGAGACTTGAAAGTTGCCAGATCTGTACATTGTCTGATGGGTTGTGGTAGAGAGTTCCAGAGGGAAGGGGCGGCTACAGAGAAGCCTCGGTCACCCCAGGTTCGGTGCCTTGTCCTGACAGGAGGATGGAGAAGGTTGGCATCGGCGGAACAAAGGTTATGTGAAGGAGTATGGTGGTGGAGTAGTTCCGAGAGGTAGGAGGGGGCCTGGTTATGGAGAGCTTTGAAGGTGAGGAGAAGAATTTTGAACTGTATGCGATGGGTAATAGGAAGCCAGTGGAGGTTTTGGAGGACAGGGGTGATGTGATCTCGCAGTCGGGAGTGAGTGAGAAGCCATGCTGCAGAATTCTGAATGTATTGTAATTTATTAATTAGTTTGGAGGGTAAGCCGTAAAGGATGCTGTTGCAGTAGTCGAGTCGGGATGTGATGAAGGCATGAATTAAGGTTTCAGCAGCAGAGAAGGAGAGTGATGGGCAGAGGCGAGCTATGTTTTTTAAATGGAAAAAAAAAGCAGAGTTGGTGATGTTGTTAATGTGGGTTACAAAGGACAAATTGCTCTCAAAAGTGACTCCGAGGTTCTGGACGTGAGGGGATGGGGTCAAACTGGAGTGATTAAGAGAGAGGTGGAAGTTTTGTGTGAGCTCAGTGAGAGATTTGGGTCCAATGATTATCATGTCCGACTTATTGTAGTTTAGTTGAAGGAAGTTGACTTGAATTCAGGCTCTTATCTCTGTGAGGCAGTTGGTGAGAGTAGAGTGGGTCTGGGGGGTAACAGATTTTGTGGTGATGTAAATCTGAACATCATCTGCATAACAGTGAAAATGGAGATTGTGGCGACAAATGATGTTTCCAATAGGAAGGATGTAAATGATAAAGAGAAGAGGCCCCAGCACTGAGCCTTGGGGAATGCCCTGGGACAAGGCAGCAGAAGGGGAGGAGCAGTTGTTGAGATGGATAAACTGTTGTCTGTTGAGAAGGTAAGATTTTAGCCAGGAAAGAGCAGGGCCAGTGATATTGAAAGATGATTCTAGGCGGGAGAGGAGAATGTTGTGGTTAATAGTGTCAAAGGCTGCAGTGAGGTCAAGGAGAATGAGAATGCTGAGATGTCTGGTGTCAAAAGAGAGGAGAATGTCGTTGGTGATTTTGAGAAGGGCCGTTTCTGTGCTGTAATGAGAGCGAAAACCTGACTGAAATGTTTCAAACAGGTTATTTGGAGTTAAGGTGGGCTTTTATTTGAGCTGCGACAATGCACTCCAGGATTTTAGACAAAAATGGGAGATAGGAAATGGGCCGTAAGTTTGCCATGATGTCGGGATTTAGACCAGGTTTTTTGAGGATTGCTGTGACAGCGGCCAGTTTAAGTGAACAAGGGACAGTACCGGAACTGAGGGAGGAGTTAGTGATGGATAAAATGAGTGGAGCAATAGCTGGAAGGCAGTCTTTGATAAGGTTGGACTGGATGGGGTCAAGGATGCAAGTAGTGGTTTTGGCGCTGGAGATGAATTCAGTGATTTCTGTGAGGAAGACAGGTGAGAACTGGGACAACGACTGAGAAGTGAAAGGAGATGGGAAAAGAGGGGGAGAGGGGGGTGTAGGGCGCTAGTGGTGAGGCCAGACTGACGTAGATGGTTTCAATTTTTTGTTGGAAAAATGTCAGGAAGTCCGAGCACTTGTCAGTGGAGAAGAAGTTAGACGTGCCAGTATTGGGTTTGAATAGTTTGTTTATGGTGGAAAATAGTGCCTTGGGGTTATTGGATCCAGAATGTATAAGCTGTGAGTAGTAGTTAGATCGTGCAGCAGTGAGGGCTTCCTTGTACTGTTGGAGATAGTCCTTGTATGTTTGGAGATGAACTGTTAATCCACTTTTTCTAAAGAGTCTTTCAAGTCGGCATTTATAGGATTTCATTTTGCGTAGTTCAGGAGTGTACCAGGAAGTTGAATGGGTGAAACTGACATTTTTTGTTCTGGTGGGGGCAAGTTGGTCAAGACCGGAGGAGAGTGTCGTGGTAGTATGTAACCAGATCATGTGGACTGTCAGACAAAGGGGGAGGAGAGGATTGCATTGTGCTGGTTAATAGATTTGAGAAAGTAGATGGTGGCATTGAATTGAGATTTCTGAAAGTTATGCGACTTAGTTTGGAAGGTGGAGAGGGGATAGTAATGTCCAAGATGACTGCCAAGTGATCCGAAATGTGAAGAGTGAGTCCAGTGGTGCAGACAAGGTCCAGTATATGGTGATGACTGAGAGTGGGGAAGTTTACATGCTGAGTGAAGTTGAAGCATTGAAGTAATTCCAAGAATTCCATGGCAGATTTGCGATTTGTATTATCAATACGAAAGTTGAAATCACCAAGGAAGAGAACGGATGGCGACGAGGCACAAAGCTGGGTCAGAAAAATGGAAAAGTCAGTGAAGGAAGTCCAAATTGGTGTCAGTGATGAATTCATTTAGAATGACGCTTTTGTTATTGAGAGAGCGGGTATTCAGCAGAGCCAGTTTCAGATGCTGTTGCAATGTGATTGGTTGCGCCTAGTGATGCGGTATGCTTCGGTCCCGTAAGCATCCATGCAGCCCATGTAGTATTGGGAGACAGAGGGCTAGAGTGTTAGTAGCCGGGGAATGAGAGAGCCAGCAGCCAGAGAGCCGGAGCATTTACAACTGGAGAGCTAGCAGCCAGGGAGCTGGTGAGCTAGCAGCCGTGCAGCCGGAGTGTTTTGCAACCGGAGGGCCGGAGAGCTGGAGAGCTAGCAGCCGGGGAGCTGGTGAGCTAGCAGCTGTAGAGCCGGAGTGTTGTCTCACTGTAGGATCCAGGTAATACTCAGACCTGGGACAGGAGATTCCTCGAGAGGAGCAGAACCGCCGGTGATTCAGGCTCAGAGGTGGACCGCTCGGTGTGTTGTCAAAAGAGGACCTCAAGTGGTTCACTTTCTTGCTGTCTGCGATCCCGTCCGCCCGATCCCAGGCTGATCTCCACTTGGGGCAAGAGACTCGTCGGGGCGTGAGACAAGCAAGTCTTAAATATTTCTTCGCTTCAAAACAGGGCAAGAGAAAAGAAGTAATTGTGAAAGCGCCGCAAAAAGAAGACGCGTAATGTTAGTGATCAGGCGATGAGATCGCGGACGATGATGCGCCGGGCTGACAAACTCTGCTCCTGTCGGCGCGCATGTGTGCGCGACCCCACAGCTCGCCGCCGATACTCTGTAGCGCACCCTATTGTCTATTGCACTTTGTCTTGTGTCGCACTGTTTTTGCAATGTATGCACTTTTTGCACACTTGCACTTTATGTAGTCCTGTGTCGATGTAGTGTTATATGTAGCACCATGGTCCTGGAAGAACGCTGTCTCGTTTCACTATGTACTGTATTACTGTATTTGGTTGAAATGACAATAAAAAGCCACTTCACTTCATAATCTTGAAAAGGAACATTAAAATTGCAATGCTTACTAAGTTTTCTTTCCTATAACAAAGCAAAAATGTTTTGGTGAAACTTAAATCCCCTTCTCGGTAATGTCCAGACAGTATGATTTCAAACCAGCTGTCGTGACCTTTGCGTTGATATAAGAACTGCGTGTGCATAACATGCAACGTTGGTATTAATATCACCCAGCGTCCAGCCCTTTACGATACTACAGCCATTTTTTAAATTGAGTACAAAATACCATGCCTCGTGTTGTGACGTCATTCAGCAGCAGTACCAGATTTTACGTCAGTGGAGAACCAACACCCTGAAGTACCATACTTACTTTCTTAAAGTAACTAATGTATGGTGCCTGGTGAGGTTGAAAGCATCTCTAAGAATATAAAGGAAACCATTTGTGTCCTAAAAGCAGACATGATGTTAAGCTGTAAAGTAACCTTGTTAGCTGGCACATGTATACTGAAGTCCTGCTGCGCCAGTTGTTGATTGAACTGATGATGATAATTGATGTTTCAGGCTTCTTCCTGAAGCACCTCTTCTCGGGACTGGATGTCTGTGAGGACTCCAACACAGACATCAGCCAAGAGATCTTCTTTCTGGAGCTGATGGTGGTTCCCCCATCGAGGTACAGTTTACACTTGGCATATGAATCCTTGGCAGCTCGTTTTACTCCGATGTGGTAGAAGAAATATTTAAAGAATAAGGTTTATAAGAAGTTGATTATGCAGTCATTAGTGTTGTTGCACTAGATGATAGGTTGTGCTTCCCGTTTTCTTAGATATCGGCCAGTCAATTGCCTTGGGGACCAGATGTTTACGAACGGACAAACGGTCAATATGCAGGCTGTGATGAAGGACAGTGTGGTCATCCAGAAGCTACTGGCTCTTATGGCCAATGAGAAGGCCCGACAACTGGAGGTGAACCATTTCATTCATCTCTGTTAACATCTTACCAATCTGAACAATCTTGCTTCTTGTCGCACAGGAAACCCAGAAATTGCTTAACTGGTTTAATCTTAACTTGTTGCTTGATTCTATGTACACAGTGCACTGTTTCCAAAAAGCTTATCTAGCAGAGCAGCAGTACGTGCTCATTCCACGGAATGAGCTATGCAGTTTCAGTGCCACCACTAATCTAGTTTGCCTTACTTGGGTTGTACATAATACAAATGTCAGATGATTTAGGAACATGAGTGTCAGAGTAATGGTAACGCTTTAACTGCTTCTGCCTAATACATTCATAGAACATTCAGTACACTTTCATAATACATTCGTAATGCATTCATAATGCATTTGTAGAACATTCATTCCACCTACATAATGCGTTCTTAGAATACTCAGTGTATCTGCATAATGAATTCATAGAACATTCAGTGTACCGGCATAATACATTTGTAATGCATGCATAATGCATTCATAGGATATTCAGTGCACCTGCATATACAGCCGCGAGAGATCACAGCGCAATTTTTTGTTTCACTCTTTTCTGTGTGTTTATGAATAATGTTTTTCTTTTGCCTGGTTCTTCTCTGTTTCTCATTAATAAAGGGCTTCTTCCTTGCTTTATAGGACTTCAGTCCTGCTTCTAGGAGGCTAATACGAACTGTCCTAGCAGTGCACTTCACACCTGCACTTAATGTGTCCTATTCTTTTTGAAGGTCACTTGCTGTAATCCTCCGATTCATGAGAAATTCTTGGATAAGTTAACAGTCATCTCTGGCATTAGAAAGTTGCTTCAAAAATATAGTTGTTTAAAAATATAGAGTGGTCTCTTTTTTCTGTGGCTGTATGTGTTCATAGAATATTCAGTGCACCTTCATAATGCATTCGTAATACATTCATAATGCATTCGTGAAACATTCAGCGCACCTGCGTAATGCATACATAGGAAATTCATAAGCAGAATGATGTCATTATAGCTGTTAATATAGCTGTTTTGACAAAAGTGTCTCCTGAACATCTCTCAGTCTGAGGAAGCGGAAGTGAATAAGACTGATCAGAGCTTCCTGACGGGTGTCCCGGGGGTGACCCTCACCGATAAGCTGTACAACATGTGGATCCGCCTGCAGAGTCATGTCAACATTGTATTCGACAGTGACATGGACAAGCTGATGACTGAGAAATTTCCTGGAATCCGTCAGGTCTTCTCAATCCCTTCTCTCCTTCTTTTAATAGCATAACTGACTTCATTAGTTCCTATTTATTTAATTAATTAATGAAAAATTGTCAATTAATTAGCCTGCACCTCTGCATTATGTTAACCTGTCTCAGTTATTCCTGAATTTTTACAACTGTGAGTCCTGGAGTTATTTTTTTTGAAAACTTGCCCTTTCCGTTGCACTGACAAAGCTAATTTTTTTGCCCCCCAGATCTTGGAGAAGAAGGACGGTCTTTTCCGGAAGCACATGATGGGCAAGCGTGTGGATTACGCTGCCCGCTCTGTCATTTGTCCTGACATGTACATTGGCACCAATGAGATCGGAATACCCATGGTACGAGTCTGGGACTTGTGTGGCTGTGTGAAAACCAGTGTGGGGAAAAGTGGACGTCTTATTCTCTTCTGGCCTGTTCTGTTTCACACCTGTGTGTGTGTGTGTGTGTGTGTGTGTGTGTGTGTGTGTGTGTGTGTGTGTGTGTGTGTGTGTATCTTTATCTTTGGCAGTGAGTTTGCATGTTTCTCCCCGTTCATGTGGGTTTCCCTTTAGCGTTTCGATCCCCCCCCTTCCACCACACCAGGTATTGTACTTTTGATACAGTACATTCAGTACTTTCCCTTTTCCATTGACTTCCGGTCCTGTTCCAGTACCAGAAGTTCCAATATCAAGAGTACCAAACTTTCTTGGTACTTTTGGGTGGGACTTAAAAACGCTTTGTTTGTCGATTGGTCAGCAAATATCTTGCCTCTGAAACACAATACAACTGGTATTAAGCTACAAACACTAAGCAATAAGAATCTAAGTAAAAAAAACAAGGTAACACTATTTGCGATATTAGCTGCGATCAGGTCAGAAGAAGCAGAAGATCATCAGGATGGCTGGACTATATATGAAGTGTTTGCTATAATATAGTAGGGCTGCACGATATTGATAAATATTTAAATATCTGGCGCAGTGGAAAAGCACCCTTGGTTTGCTTGGCATTCCCCCCCCGCGCTCTGTATCTCTTTATTCATTTCCCATTTTATTTGTTTAAAAATTCAGTAAATGCATGGTATTTCCATTACCTTAACATTAGGTATAAGGTCCATTGTAACAAAAAAATAAAAAAAAAATGTTTAGAAGTGGTGAAAATGGCATAGATGTAACTACCTAACAAAACTTCCTTGTTTTTAACATGTAATAGTATAACTTTATCAGAGACAGTTTCGATAATCTGTTGCCTTTTCCTCTGATTTAGGATAAAACACAGTCGCCGGCTTGATATGTCAGTCTAGTCAGCAAATGTTAGCTGGCAAGCTGAAAAAATTAGTTGCACTGCCATTGTTCTGCAGGAACCCGGCTTGTATTTCTTGAACTCAAGCATTTCACGGAACAGAATGAATGTCAAGCACCTACAATGAATGTCTAAGTGTTCCACAAATTTGTTAAACATACTACTGGTATAACAGACCTTAGTTGATTGGCTCTGCCCCCCTCCCTATTAACTGCAAAGTTTAACCATGATAGTGTGCATGTTTTATTGCCGCTGTCACTATTTAAACTTAAAATTATTTCTTACAGCAAGAGAGAATCTACCACTTATAGCCATTTATAGTGTAATCTACTTCCCTCCATCTCATGACACAAGCTGTTTGTGTGTCTCATTATAACTTTTGTTTCTCTGAGAACTTATTTTGTGGGTTTGAGAAAACAGTCATGATTCTCAACATGACAAAACAAGGCAATGATGTATGTCCTCTGTGGACTTCCATCTGATGCAGAGTTGCAGTGAAAAGATATAGACAAATCAGTTTTTCATCTAAATGGGCATGTTAAAAGTTCTTTGCTTTGAGTTTTCTTTCAGTTTTTCAAATAATAAATGGAAAGCAAAGTCGTATATCTTTCTTTTTTGCTTATCCAAAAAATGATCCGATCCGTGACTCGGATACCATGATATGAGCCAAACCGCGAGTTCTGTGATCCGTTGCACCCCTAAACCATATTCAGCGAGCTACCTACCAAACACTCTTCTTGCGTCACACTGTACACAGCACATTATGGGTTGCCTTACAGCTGTGTTTAAAACAGTTCTCACAAATGCACAAATCATTAGCTATTGCTGCGTTCCATTTACCTCGGGGGTAGGAACTAAAGTGGGAATGACGTCACAGATGAGAGTTTCAGTGCAGCAAGTCGGAAAGCCATTCTACAGTACTAGGGACCCGTTTCAAAAAGCTTACCCAGATAACTTGTCATATTTAATTTGCTCCAGTTTAAATGCCGTTTATTTTCATTCACTTACATTTAGTCCAGACTACCTTAAATCCGACAAGTTGTCCACTTAAGCAAGAAATCCTGCATAATAAAAGGGGCCCCAGTTCTAGCCCGGTTAATTGTTAGCAACATCAGTGGATAACAACACATTACACGGTATTTTATGCAGAAAAACACCGTAGCAACACGTCCACAGATAGCAGTTGGACAGTACTGCATGTAAGACCGATTTAATGAGCCACAAATAAGACATGCGTAAGTGCTAATAAACAGTATAAAAATAGAGCTTTAACTTCTATTGATAACTTACGCTAAGCTGGTGCAACCCACTGCAGGTCTTTGCTACCAAGCTGACCTACCCCCAGCCAGTGACGCCGTGGAACGTGAAGGAGCTACGCCAGGCGGTGATGAACGGGCCCAACGTGCACCCAGGCGCCTCCATTGTCGTCAATGAAGACGGCACTCGTACCATGCTGAGCGCCACCAGCCGCACACAGCGGGAGGCCATCGCCAAGCAGCTGCTCACGCCCGCGCCTGGCCCGCACCACATGCCCATGAAAATTGTACGTCTTTGCCCCCACCCCCCCCGTCTTGGTTATGGGTGGCCATCTGGCACACAATTCAATAGCAAGAAAGCTTTTTGTTTTGGAAACAGCAGGCCAGTATTTGGCTTTGCAGGTGGTGTAACCTGTGTTGGTTGTTCGGAGGGTGAACCTCGCCCTCTGGCTGCCCTGTTCAGATGTTTTCTGTACGGGCTCCTTCTCCCAGGGTCTGTGTGTGCAGCAGTGTTCACTTTGAATGACTCCACGTTAATGACTGCTTAATGGCCCTTGCTACAGTGTGAAGGTGCCCTTAATGTGGTTTTCATTCGTAAGGCATTTCAAAGAATGATTTATTGTCATGGCTCATTGCACATCAAAAGATGGGTGAAATATGCTTTGAAAGTTCTTTAGTAGATTGGTCAATATCACATGAGAAACTATAAATTCATTACAGTGTAGTGGAAGGTATTAACATACAATTACCCCCGAGGGCGTTTCTTGTGGTGCTAAATGCTCAGTAATTTTAAAGCATTAGTTTAATCTGTAACTGATTACCTACCAGTGTAACAGGTGCTTTAGCTTTGCTAGATACTATTTGCTAGGTACTGTTTCTTAGGAAACCCTCATGTGTGTCAGTTTGAATGATGTGCATATTTGTCCTGCATTTTCACATCCTTCTGGACAGTCCTGTGACATTCATGGATGTCAGTGGTTTAAGAACATACTCATGGCTGTGTATCTCCCATCTTTACCTTCTGGTCAGTGCTGCCGTGCCAGCGCAAGCGTCCAACTCTCACCGGCTACAATATTAGTGAGCAGTGTTTCCCGGTCCCTTTGCAGGTGAACCGGCACATCAAGAATGGTGATGTGCTGCTTCTGAACCGGCAGCCCACGCTGCACCGGCCGTCCATCCAAGCCCACTGCGCCCGAATCCTGCCTGCCGAGAAGGTGTTGCGGCTGCACTATGCCAACTGTAAGGCCTACAACGCCGACTTTGACGGCGATGAGATGAACGCCCACTTCCCCCAAAGCGAGCTCGGCCGGGCGGAGGCCTACACCCTGGTCAGCACCACTCAGCAGTACCTGGTACCAAAGGTGAGAGCCCTGTGTAACGCCTCAGTTAAAGCAGTTTTACTTTTACTTGGAGGAGATCAAAGTTGAGTAGAGGGCATAACAGCCTGAAGAAAAGATGCCAAAACTGCCTAGTTGAGAAGCTTGAGGTTTTGGCTGGTTCTTGGATGGCTGGAATCTAAGGGATATCAGGTGCCTTGGGGTGCAGTGATTAGACACAGCTTTGTAATTTGAAACTTGCCAGTTGAGGTCCAATTGAGAAGGGCCTTCACTGAAGCAGAAAGGAATTTGGAAAACATGGCATAACTGGTGTAACATTTGCTTTCTTGACCCTGTGTTCTTTGCTTGTGTTCTTTTTTGGGACATAAAAATGCCTGAAATGTCTGGGATTTTGCTTTGTTTCATGTTGACATTTGCTTTCTACAGTCAGAATACTTTCTGTGTGCATATTTATGCTGCTTTGACGCCTCTCTTCACGTCCTACCTCCAGTGTCCTCTTTGCTGCGAACCAAAATATGGTGGCCCTGCATTAAGCAGCCTGATCTGGCAGTGCCGGCAGTGACGGAGTCGTCCTGATCGCCGTGTCGGAACCTTGTACTTCTGACTGACGTCTGTCTCTAATAACAGGACGGGAAGCCTCTGGCCGGGCTGATTCAGGACCACATGGTATCCGGTACCAGCATGACCATCCGAGGGTGCTGCTTCACCCGGGAGCAGTACATGGAGCTGGTGTACCGCGGTCTGACGGACAGGAGGGGCAGAGTGAAGCTCCAGCCGCCAGCTGTGCTGAAGCCCTACCCTCTCTGGACAGGAAAACAGGTATTGGCCCGACCAGGCCTGGTCAGTGGAGCTTATTCAGGCAGAACATGGAGTCCTGTGTCTTTATGGGTTACAGCTTCCCAGCACAGCCTCATAAATGTGTTGTATTTCTTTCCAGGTGGTTTCCACCCTGCTGTTAAATGTAATTCCAGAAAATGAAATTCCCCTAAACCTGACAGGGAAGTCGAAGATACCCAGCAAGGCGTGGGTGAAGGACTCATTTAGAGCCGTTCCCGGATACAACCCTGAGGACATGTGTGAGTCACAGGTGAGATGGATCAGCCAACCTCTTATTCCCCCATGCTGGCCATTATTATCCACAAGTAACTGGTGCTAACATGACAGTGCCTAAATAATTTTTATTCAACTGTGCTGCTGTTCCACACTAGTTCAGTTCGCCTGTTTCCATAAATATTTAGTCTTCTGCACACTGATAAGAACCAGATATGTGCAGTTTGGCGACTGCACTGGCGAGACCCTTTCGGGTATTCTGACGGCTCTTTGCGGCAGGTCGTTATCCGGCAGGGCGAGCTTCTGGTAGGGGTGCTAGATAAGGCCCACTACGGCAGCTCTGCCTATGGCCTGGTGCACTGCTGCCATGAGCTGTATGGAGGCCACACCAGCGGAAACCTCCTCAGCTGCCTGGCCCGGCTCTTCACGGCGTACCTCCAGCTATACCGCGGCTTCACCTTGGGTGAGATTTCACACAGACCAATGACGGATCATTCATTATAAAACCCAAAACCTTTGAGTTGGTTGGTTTGGTCAGCCGACTCTCCTGTGGTCATTACTGTTTTATTCTTTGTCCCTCATTGTACCTTGAGTTAACATAATCTCACTTTTCTTATAGGTGTGGAAGACATTTTAGTTAAACCTGGAGCCAATAAGAAGAGAAAGAAGATCATTAATGAGTCTGTCAAGTGTGGAATTAAGGTAGTGATGAGCACTTGAGCTGTTTCTCAATATGTGTACTTGATCGTAGCATAGGAACTGGAGCCAGAGAAGCGAGATGTCAGGCTATATCAACAAACACGCTTTTTCTGTTTTGCCACTAGTTCAAACTGCGGACCCGATCTGACAAAGTGTGGAATATTCCAAGTGTTATTCTGAGTGCTATTTTATCTTAGATGGTACCACTTAGAAATAGGCGTTGCTTAACCTGTGTCTTAAATTATATATAGCCTACATTGTAGGTTGTCATTGTTGGGATTAGGGTTTTGGCCATAGAAATTAATGGACAGTCCCCACAAAGATATGAGTACCTGTGTGTGTTATGTTTATATTACATTGTGGGGACCAAATGTCCCCCACAGTGTGGGTCCCCACAACACCAAAATAAGAGATATTTATTACAAAGATCTGTGAATGCAATCAAAAAACTAAAAATGCCAAAAGTCTCATATTTTTTTCGGTTACTTATGGCTAAGGTTTGGGCTGGGTGGGGGTTACGGTCATCATGTTGGGATTAGAGTTTTCCCCATAGAAATGAATGGAGAGTCCCCACAAAAATATAATTACAAACTGTGTGTGTGTGCACATGGTTGATTGTTGTTGCCAAGTTTGGACCCTCTTTGGCCTATGTTTGTCACTGTTCACACTAATTAAAGTTTAGCTGATCTGCTCAAGGGATGTCTTCATCATAATATTATTTTTGAGAAAGTATTAGTTTTAAAATCTACATTAATCTACCTTTTGTTAAGTCGTCTAC
Organism: Mormyrops boulengeri; assembly: GCA_026781065.1. Classification (NCBI taxonomy): domain Eukaryota; kingdom Metazoa; phylum Chordata; class Actinopteri; order Osteoglossiformes; family Mormyridae; genus Mormyrops; species Mormyrops boulengeri. Next base: position 18,187,207 of record JAODLD010000016.1, read on the forward strand.
TAGGAATCTGGGTGTGATAATGGACAAGGATTTTAAAATGGATAAACAAATGAGGTCTGTAGTTAAATCAAGCTTCTTTCAGCTAAGACTTTTATCCAAAGTTAAGCCCTTTCTGTCTTTCGAGAATTTAATAAAAAGCAATACATGCATTGATTTCATCAAGACTTGACTATTGTAACGCACTTTATGCAGGTGTTAACCAGACCTCTCTTTCCCGTCTGCAGCTTGTACAGAATGCTGCAGCGTGTCTTTAGACAGGAGCTAAAAAGCGTTCCCATATTACTCCAATACTTGCCTCTCTCTACTGGCTTGATTTGATTAGAAAAGTACTTGGGTTCTTACAACGCCTTTGAAGCAATAATTTTTTGTATCTCCCTGGCACCATCCTTGACTTGGGCACCCCTAATTGTTCTTATAAGCCAGTGTTTCTCAACCTGGTCCTTGGGGACCCCCCCCGAGCGTCCATGTTTTTGCTCCCTCCCAGCTCCCAAAAAATGTGGATAGTCTGGGGGTCCCTGTGGAATGGGTTAGCAAACTGCCATAAGGACTGGGGTAGGGAAAGCCTTTTATAAACCATCCTAATTCTTTGTATTCTATCCCAGGTACCAACCTTAACAGTTACAATAAGGTTACAAACAGCTAGTAGTGTGAATCATAAAACCTAAGACACAATATGATCTTCACAGATGAACACTGTCATTGCATGACTGGCAGAGGCCAAACCCTGTCATTCTGTAACATACTAAAAGGTACATGCTATGTGTATGGAGATGCTTGAATCCATCAACTGGAAAACTGACATTTATCGTATAACAAATTCTTATAAAGCAGAAGTGAGCAAAACACAGCAGAACTTCCTGTATGTGCTTTGTGTTAAGGTCAGGTTTTAAATCCAAATCTCATGCTTTGGGCAGTGATCCTGGCAGATGAGACACCCGGCGATGGTCACGGAGATGGGTTTGATGCGGTTTCAGATATGATGCATGATGGATCTTAGTAACTCCATGCCTCATTTTGGCTCTCACTTACCTCCTACTGCGATCTTCCTGGTTAGGCTCTGCAAGCCGCCTTCGGCCTCCCTGCATCAGCTGAACTCGGTGAGGCCAGGAGCCGCTGGCAGGATGCCCATCTCAGCACCGACCAGAGGGACCAGCACATGGTCGACCTCAAGTTTAAGGAGGAAGTTAACCTTGTCAACAACAACATCAACAAGGTTTGTTTGCACTCCCAGCATCCCATGCACAACAGGAAAATAAATACAGTGCTATGCAAAAGTTTCAGTCAGTCAAAAGAAATGTTTAAGGCCATTTATTTGGATAGTAAGTGTACATGTGTTCAGAACAAAAAAAAACACAATTTAACATTAGAACATGTGCAAATTAAGAGTAAAACAAGAAAACTGACAGGAATTTCTCTTGTTCTCCAAAAAGTTACTGATATCTAGTCGGATGGCTAGATGAACACCGCTTCAGATCCCAAACCTCTCCTCAGGGGCACCTCAAACATTCCATGTATTTTTTTTATTTCACCAGCAGCTCAGTTAATAAAAGCGTTTAATAAAACAAAAAATCAGTGAAGTATTGATTAGCTATATAAGCTATGCTAGTGGCTGAGTCAAATATTGTATTGGATAGTTGCTACGAATACTGAGGTGATTTTAGCAGAGGTTTTGAAATGCCTAAGCTGATACTCTTTACAGACATCTTGTCATAGTTTTACACCAACATGAAGATCATTCAAACATAGTTTTCTTTGACTGCCTAAAAGTTTGGCACAGTACTATACATTATGTACTATATGGTATTATGTATGGTACATTTGATTAAATTGTGAATGAGAAGTTGAATAAAGTAGTTCTATTTGAAAAGAAATGTAGAAGAATTAATTTGAATAATTATTCTTCCTATATTTCATTGCCTTTACCTCAAGGCAGAATGTGACCCTATCAGGTTACATTTTGACTCAGGTTTTCTGTGTTAGGCTCATGTTATTTTTATCTCAGCTAACGATAATGTTGCTTTGTAGGGTTCTCATATAGCATTTCCCCGTTGTACATGTCTCTCTGCAGTTTGCCTGTTATCCACCTACTACTTAAAGTGTCTTTTTATGTATGTTGTACTCCGCATCCTGGGTTTGCTATCCCAGCTGTCTACAAGTTAAACCACTTTTATGCAGTCATTGCTCACATATTAGAAAATGCATTGGCCCTAAAATGGAACCCTGGAGTACTCATTTGAAGGTTTTTACCCTGGTTTGCCATATTTGGTTTGCATTACATTGGGTGTGGGCTGCTCTGAGCAGGCACTTTGCTTTGGTTGCAGGTGTGCATGCCTCTAGGACTCCATCGCCGCTTCCCAGACAACAACCTTCAGCTTATGGTGCAGTCTGGAGCAAAGGGTTCCACTGTAAACACTATGCAGGTATTTTCCTAGTAAAAGTAATGGTACCTGCCCATCATGCGTGTAGGATTAGGATATCATACTTTGTACAATAATTCTATATTATGAGTAGTATAGTAGATGTGAGCACATTTCTTCCCAGTTTTCCTGCTACATTATGAACCATACCATCACACCTTTGTCTTCAGATTTCCTGCCTGCTGGGGCAGATTGAGCTGGAAGGAAGGCGCCCTCCTTTGATGCCCTCTGGGAAGTCCCTGCCATGCTTCCAAGCCTATGACGTGTCGCCTCGCTCAGGGGGCTTTGTTTCCGGCAGGTTCCTCACTGGCATCAGGCCTCCGGTTAGTCCATGCTATGTGCAGTGTCCACATGTCCTGGAGAACCAGAGCTGGGGTACACCCTGGGGGTGCTGTACACATACTCACACACTACTGGCAATTAGAGATGCCAGTTAACCTCAGTGCAGGACCGCGGGGGAACACCCACATGACATGGGGAGAACATTCTAACTCAATACACAGAGCAAAGGCAGGATTCGAATCCCCCAATCTGGGAGATGGTAAAAAGTGAACACATAGTTTAAATATTATAATTTTATCCTTCCCATAGAAAATTCCAATATGATTTTAATATATAAATTGAGCATATTATTCATGATAAAAATCCTGGTGGTATTTCACTTATTTTGCCACCTCCCCAGGAATTTTTCTTCCATTGCATGGCTGGTCGCGAAGGGCTTGTGGACACGGCTGTGAAGACGAGTCGCTCGGGATATCTTCAGAGGTGAGACACTTTCTGAAATCAACGGTCCACCAACCGGGGTGCTCCACACCTCACCTGTCAAGTCCTGGAAACTGCTGTCTGTAAGTGACAGTAAGTATGGGACAGGGTGCTGAAATGTGCACTTGCTGCCCGTAGGTGTGTCATTAAGCACCTGGAGGGCCTGGTGGTGCAGTATGACCTGACGGTGCGAGATAGTGATGGCAGCGTGGTGCAGTTCCTATACGGGGAGGACGGCCTGGACATCCCCAAGACACAGTTCCTGCAGCGTCGTCAACTGCCCTTTGTCAAGGACAACTGTGAGGTAAGACACCTATGTGTAGGAGATGCACAGATTTTCATTTTTCTTTCTTTCCTTAACCAGTCTTCTATTCTTCACTGTTTGTTAATTATCAAACGTTGCCGCACAGTTATCAGCAAAATGAGTTGGATTCTTTTTATTGTACACTAAGATATTAAAATCGTGGCATGACAATGGTGGCTCTCATTCGTTACAGGTCATCAGGAAGTCTAAGTGCTTGGATGAAGTGCTATCCAAAATGGAGCCCCAGGTGGTGGAAAGCCATTTCAGAGCCATAGAGAGGTGGAAGGCTAAGCAGCAGACGGCCTCGGCCCGACAGGGGGCCTTCCTGCTCTTCTCGCAGAAGAAGCTGGCTAAGCTGAAGTCCCAGAACCCACTGGGAGGTCTACAAGATGGTAGAGATGGCTGCAGTCTCCAGGTAGACGAAGAAAACTCCCATTATAACTGATCACGCCCCGTCCATTGCGCAGGTTGAATTCGGTATTTCTACCGGTTCTGCTAAGGAAATTAAATGTAGCTATTGTACAGCACTGCCTGAATAACCAGACATCATATTTTTTTGTAACTGGTAATGCAGATTAACGATACTGCTGCACATCTCGGAATATACCATTTGCAGAATGAAGGCTATAAGGTTGTATGATTGCTCGCAGAATTGCAAAATAGGAATGAAAATCTTTTAAGTGTGTAGCTGTCATTGTATTCCTTTGGTTCGCTGTTGCCAATGCTGGAAAAATGCTAATCTGTTTTCAGCTGATGGAGAGATGGCAGTCGCTGGACGACTCTAGCCGACGGAAGTATACAAAGAAGGCCCGGCGCTGCCCCGAGCCGTGCCTGTCCATCTTCCGGCCTGACATATGCTTCGGATCCGTCTCCGAGACCTTTCATGATGTCGTAGAGGAGTACCTTGATGAATGTCGAGCTCGAATGGCCGCAGCGACACACATCGAGAACACAGACACAGACAGGTGACCCGAGTTTGAGCTTTTCATTGGCTTTCAATTTAATTAGCTAATAGAATCAAACTGACATACTCTTTTTAGGTAATTGGAACTGACTGAAGTTATGGGCAACATGAAAGAGAACAGTTCGGGACTTTAAAATAAGTAGCTAAACTATATGTAGTTGAACAAGAAGGAAGGCTAGTTTGTAGCAGCTAAAAAGTATTAGTCTAAGTCCGTGTTTCCCAATCTGGTCCTCAGGGACCCACAGCCGGTTCACATTCTTGCTCCCTTCGAGCACCCTCTCAGACAGTCCACTTTTTTGCTCCCTCCCCGTAGGGAGCTGGGATGGAGCAAAAATATGCACTGGGTTTGTGGGTTCCCGAGGACTGGATTGGCAAACACTGGTCTAGCTGTACTGACTTCTTTTGTTGTATTGTTTCTTCCCCTGGTCTTGCTGAACTTGTTCACCACTGTGCAGGGGTTGTCGAGGAGCCCTCAGGGTCGGGGGAGGTGTCTGTAAATTGTGAATTTTGCATGACTGACTTATACTAAAGGGGACTCTGTAAAATTTGCTGGGGAGGGGGCTTGGATAAATTTTACTGTGGCTGGCCCTCCTCCCCCCCCACTGAAAAGTACCCATGGTCCGTTGCATTTCTGACTGCGTCCTTCGGTTTAAGGCTGAGATCCCTGCTCCAGCTGAAGTGGCAGAGGGCCCTGTGTGACCCCGGTGAGGCTGTCGGCCTCCTTGCTGCCCAGAGCATCGGGGAGCCCTCCACGCAGATGACCCTAAACACCTTCCACTTTGCTGGAAGGGGAGAGATGAACGTCACGCTGGGGATCCCCAGGTACCGGCCCGCCCCCACCCAGCTGCAGTACCACCAGATACCATCACACGCGAATTGCCCGTTGAGAATGTAGTCTATGTACTATTTTAAATTGTAGAAGACCATGCCTTACACATATAGATGTAGAATGTATACAACTTATTACAGATTGCCAGACATCTTCCTGAATCTCAAACCCAAGATCTGTACTCCATTGGTCCTTTACATAGTCTTATGTGGGAGATATCCTACTCAAAATTGTATCGTAGATCTTAGAGATCACACCATTTTCAACAGGCTTCATACGTAATAGGTCTTCAATCCAAGTTTGAACTGGGGGGCTTGGAAAAAAAGCAAAATATTTCTTAAAGTCTCGCACCTGCAGATACCTGAAAAAATGGGATTGTGGTATGTTATATGCTGTAATTTGTTCAAAGGACATAAAACTACTGTCATCATATAGATCCCAAACATATTTTAGTCAATTATTAAACCACAGATTGAATGCAGAGTCTACTAGAGATGGTTTAAACATATAATTAGATACTAAAGGTAGCAATGTCAACATTTGTTTTTCATTAAAATGTAACCGAAATTGAGACGAAATTTTTAATGAGCCAAGCACCACTGGATTATCACATGCAGATTTACTGACGTTTGGTAATGGACCACAGATAGGACCACAGATTCAACCCAGATAGGACCGCCACCCTTAAAAAGATTTGATACCCAATAAATTATTCTCTGAATATTAGCCGCCCAACAATAAAAAGACACTGCAAGGCCACCCTCTTCCTTATCCCTTTCTAGAAAAGCCTTCCTAATCCTTGGCACGGTCTTATTCCAAATAAAGGAAGAAATGTGTTTATCGAGTTTTTTAAAAGACATCTTAGGGACAGATATAGGTACTGTTTGAAACAGGAAGAGAAATCTAGGCAAGATATTCAACCTGACAGCATTGATACGTCCTGCAAGTGAAATTGGGAGTCGAGACCAATGAAGTAACTGATTATTTATTTTCACAAGAGCTGAAGTAAAATTTTGTTTGAACAGATCCTTATATTTACGGGTAACAGAGACACCCAGATATATGAAGCCGTTCTGTTCTATCTTACATGGAAATGAGTCAAACTTTAACTGTCTAGCTTGATCATTTACTGGAAACAATATACTCTTAGTAAGATTAATCTTATAACCAGATATTTTCCCAGAATTACATTAGATATCCAATACATAAGGCATAGATATGTCTGGTTGAGAAATATAAAGAATAAGATCATCAACATATAGGGAGAGTTTATGAACATGACCACACCTGTTTATTCCTATTACTCCATTATCAATCCTTATTGCTTTTGCCAAAGGTTCTATAGCTATATTGAATAAAAGGGGGGATAGGGGACACCCCTGTCTTGTGCCCCTAAAAAGTGGAAAATAGTCTGATATAATCTTATTTGTCCTGATACATGCTTGTGGAGATGAATATAAAATTGCAATCCAATTGGAGAAGTTGTCCCCAAATCTCTTCATATTTAGCTGCAGTGTTGAATATTCTATATGGTCAAATGCCTTGTGTGCATCCAAGGACAGCAACAGCTCTGATACAGGTGTTCTCCCAGAGGTGTAAAGTATATTGTAAAGCCTATAAAGATTTCCAGACATTTGTCTACTGTGGATAAATCCAGTCTGATCGGGATGCATGATAGAATTTATAACTGAATTAAGTCTTGGTGCAGTCATTTTAGCGAGGATCTTATAATCATTACAAAGCAAACTAATTGGCCGATATGCATCACATTTTGTCTTGTCCTTATCCTTTTTATGTAATACTGTAATAACAGCCTGAGACATTGTCAGCGGTAGAACTTTCTGTTCCAGTGGCTCAGCAAAGACTTTCTTTTAAGATTGGGGCCAATTTTTTTGCGTACTTTTTATAAAACTCCCAAAACCATCTGGTGCTGGCGCCTTTCCACTTTTCATTTGAGCAATAGCCAATTCAATTTCTGTAATTGTTATTGGTTTATCAAGATATTCTGTGTCGTATTCACTTATAGTTGGAAATTCTAAATTTTCTAAAAAGCTGTTGATTTCTATATCACTACAGGATTCTGATGTGTATAATTCCTCATTTATACACGTCTTATATTAACCCTAATGGAGTTTGGATTTCTGAAATATAACCTTGTTCAGTAGATTGCTTTAGTTGATGGCTTAAAATTTTGCTTGCCCTCTCTCCATATTCATACTCCCTAAGCCTAGACCTCAAATATTGCATCTCCTCTACTCCTGTAGTCAACATATCAAATTTGGTCTGCAATGCAAGCCGTTCCTTATATAGCGGTGCCATCGGTGACTGATTGCTGCTTGTCTATATCATTTATTTTGGAGATAATTTCATTCACCCGTTTATAACATTTCTTATTCCTGTACGCACAATATGAAATAATTTGGCCTCTGAAAAAGGCTTTCATTGCCTCCCATGAGTACTCTTGCTTATATCTGGTGTCTGATTAATGGCCAAAAACAGGTTGATTTCATTTAATATGTAATCCGTAAATTCCTTTTCTGATAATAGTCGTGTGTTAACCTCCAAAAATGCCTAGGTGATAAATTGTCATGGAAGCTCAATGTCATCCTGACTGGACTGTGACTAGGTATACTGACACCACTATACCTGTATACTGACACCACTATACCTGTATACTGACTCTCTCTCAACATGGGTATCATTCTTTTATCTAAAGAGAAAATCAGTCCTTGAATCTGATGAACTGGTGAGAGACAAGAAAACTGTCTTGTGGATGGATTTTTAAATTTCCATGCATCTACCATCCCGTGCATTGTCATGAAGTCATTTACAGTCTTTGCTGACCTACTGTTACTTGTGTAGATTTGTAACGGTCCAACAATACATTTAGTATGCAATTAAAATCTCCCGCTATAATACACTGATCCATATTAAGATCTGGAAGTCGTGCAAACAAATTTCTAAAGAAAATTGGATTATCAAAATTAAGTGCATACAAATTATCCAATAACAATGACTGATTGAACCCTTTCCCTTGTACAACAACATATCTACCCTCTATCAGCAATGAATCATAATTCCTCAAATGCCGCATCTCTATGTATTAAGATAGCAGTTCCGCGACTCTTAGTAGGAATGGCTTCTCAAGGGTATTTCATTCTAAATTCACTGTTAAGAATAAACATACACTGCTCAAAAAAATGAAAGGAACACTTTGAAAACATCAGATCTCAATGGGGAAAAAAATCATGCTGGATATCTATACTGATATGGACTGGGTAATGTGTTAGGAATGAAAGGATGTCAGATCGTTTGATGGAAATGAAAATTATCAACCTACAGAGGGCTGAATTCAAAGACACCTCAAAAATAAAAGTGAAAACATGATGCGGCAGGCTTGTCCATTTTGCTGAAATGTCATTGCAGTAACAATCATACTCAGTAGTTTGTATGGCCCCCACGTGCTTGTATGCATGCCTGACAACATCGGGGCATGCTCCTAACGAGACAACGGATGGTGTCCTGGGGGATCTCCTCCCAGATCTGGACCAGGGCATCACTGAGC
>JAODLD010000016.1:18204788-18225722 GCA_026781065.1 Mormyrops boulengeri
TGAGGAGCTCAGAAAGAAGATTATAGATAACCATGTTAAAGGTAAAGGCTATAAGACCATCTCCAAGCAGCTTCATGGTCCTGTGACCACAGTTGCCAATATTATTAAAAAGTATAAGGTTCAGGGACTGTAGCCAGCCTCCCAGACCATAGACGCAAGACGAAATGCAACCCCAGGCTGATCTAAAGGATATTGCTGATGGTAGAAAGAGTCAAGGAAACCATCCAAAACCATTCAACCGGAGCTCCAAGGTCAAGGCAAGCTTCGTAATGTCCTCACTGTGTCGTGCAGGGGGTGAGAGGGACTGACCATGATGGATGCAAATTTGGCCAGCATCCTCCTCTCAGCCACCTCCTCAGTGGAGTCCAAAGAGCAGCCCAGGACAGACCCAGCGATCCTGACCAGTTTGTTCAGTCTCTTCCTGTCCCTTAAAAGATGTCTTTTATATAAGGGTAGATTTGGCTAACCAGTTTTCCACAAAAAAAATACAACCAACAACATTTCTAACTAGGCTACAGACCCGAATTAAAAAATATCTAAATGGATAGACCGAGACTGAGGTTGAAAATATGCCGAATGACCCCTCAGAGTTGATCAGCACAGTCTCTGAGAAGTCTGAAACTGATGAGACAAAACTTTTACAGAAGGAAAAATGAAGCTTTAAAAGAAAAGAACACCACATTTACTTTGTAACATGGAGGGGGCTCGGTTTTGTTTTGGGGCTGTTTTGCTGCATCTGGCACGGGGAACCTTGAATGAAGTCAAAGAAGTCTCAAGACTACCAAGGCATCCTTCAACAGGATAATGACCCAAAAAGCACTCTAGAGACTGAGGGAAAAAAAACATTGGACTATTCTTAAATAGCCCTCTATGAACCCAGATCTTAATCCTATTGAACATCTATGGAAAGATCTGAAAATTGCAGTGTGGAGACGCCAGTCTTCAAATCTGAGACAGCTTGAGCAGTTTGCTCAGGAAAACATATTTTTTGTCCATGCCATTTTCATTTGTTTAATAATATGAAATATTCAACTGATTCAATAATCAAAAGCAAAGTCTGATTTGTGTTAAATATGGAATGAGAAAATAAGGATCGGCATTAAACCTTTGTCAGTTTCAAATTATTTCAGAAATAGTTTTTTTTTTTTTTTTTTTTGGAAGGGTACCGACAAATTTGTCCACGTCTGTAAAATGCTAAATGCAGAACTAGAGTCTACAAATAACATCCTCACATATAAGTTTGATTGTTCCAAGTGGGATAAAGCCACTTGATGTAGCGAGAGGTTAAATATATTGATGAAAACACTTGCCAGCTGTGAGTCGCATGCCTTCAGTGTCTGTCCAGGCATTCTGTGTGGACCAGCAGGTTTGTTAGTATTGACTTTCTGAAGGGTGGATCTTGCCTGATGAAACTATAGAACCAGTGACTGCTCACCTGCAGGCAGTGGTGTAGTGGAGCAGTTCCCCCCTCCTTGTGTGTCAAAATGAGTAAAACAGTGGTTCAGGCTGTCGAAGACTGATAGTGACAGGAATTTGGAAGCACTTTATCTGCAAGATGTACTTATAGATATAGCTAAATCTTATTTTTCTGGGTCCCTTTGTATTGTCCTGATTTATTATGATTTTGTTGTAGATTCCTGCACCTCCTGCTTCTGGCCATAAAGAAACGCAGCTCCAAGCTGGCATCTATAAACCGTGTGGATGCGCGTAAAGCCACCCAGAAGGACGCTGACCAGGGAGCTGAGGAGGCCGGTGGGACTCAGGTATGTTAATGGAATGCAGAAGAACAGAATGCCTTTGTTATTATACAGGCAGAATGTACCACAAAATTCCAGTCTTCCCATATTCCATCCTGTACTCTTATGAGACATACAGGTGAGAGCAAAGGTGGGGTCAGGGCACTGGGTCAGCCATTGCTCAGGAGCAGGGGGGCTTGATGACCTTGCTTAAGGGCCCAGTGGTGATTTGATTTTTGAGTAGTCTGTTAGCCATGTGACATGTAACGTGACCTTCCAGACACAGGCACAAACTATTTGGGGGGGATGGACGGACAGACGGATGGATGGACGGATGGATGGATGGATTGAGTATCCATCCATCCATCCATCAAATTCAGGCATTACAGCAGCAAATAGGGACAGACAATAGACAGTGACAGCAGAAAAACCTGGATCAAGGTTAGCACTTCATCCATTCCTGTCCTTGGGCCTCGCTGGGCAAGGAAAAGCAGACTATTGCGGAGGTTGCTTCAGGTCAAAAAGTCCCTTTCCCCTTTTGATGACCTTAATGACCACTAGACAGAGGTACACTCAAACTAATTGGAAAATAAAAATAAAAATTAGAAAAAGTAATTAGAAATTGTCTTACTGTGTATAATAAAAATGTGCAAAAAAGCTGTAATATGCCAACGATGCTGTACAGAAATTAGTGACCACAAATGAAATGGATATGTACAGTCCAAAGCAGTGCAAAATTGCAGTCAATTCATACTGCATATGAACAATAAATGGATAAAATAGGACAACAAGAAGGGTATGTGAGTAGTGTTACAGTCTACAGACAGGCAAGTGGCTGGCTTGCTGAGCCTAAGGCAGAGCTATATACCCTGATGGCAGCAGGAATGAGGGCCCAGCCAACGCTTCCTTGGTGCACTTTAGAGCACGTAGTGTTAGTGAATACTATATCTTTGATATTAAAGTTTTGACTTGGGTACTCCATGCTTATTTCTTGGCCACCAGCCTCACTCGTGTGACCGTGGAATCTAGCGTTTCTCGCAATAACTAACATTTTTCAGTGCTGTTAATTTTGCGTCTTTAATAAAGAATCTAAAAGGTAGTGCTCCCAGTGCATACAGTACTAACTTTGTACATACTGGACCATAATTTAGGTGGTTTGCATATTAAAAAGGTCTAGATAAGAAATGACAATTTGACACACACAGTGCACAGTACTGTTTGCTTAGACAGTGGTAGTAAAAATCGGTAGAAAAATCTCCCAAGTAGAAAGAACACTATCATTCCACAGTTTAGAAGTTTAGAAACTTCAAATTATTGTACTAAACGGGAATGTCTGGTAGAGAAAGGGGTTTTGGAGGAACTGTTCTCCTACCCAGAAATCAAAGGGTGGTGGGCCCATTATTGTAAACGCTGAATGTTATGTGATTTTTTTTTTTTTTTTTTTTTAAGAATCCACTCTGCCACTGTTGACTAAATGTGACTCTGCCATCTTTTGTGTCGCACCTAGCTGTTGCATAAATGTCAGCACCCCATAGTTATGTGATGAGCCCTCCATTCCATGATACTGCCATGTTACCTGAAATGACTTGGTACCGCCCTATGTGTAGGATGGCGGAGACACAGAGATGGAAGACATCGGTAATGCAGTGGATGCGGAGGCTGATGAGGGGGATGCAGACGCTACGGATGCCAAGAGGAGAGAAAAACAATCAGAGGAGGTAACAATGGCACCATGGAGAGTAACTGACTAACTCGAACCAGAAAAACAGTGTTTCCACTACAATATTCAAGGTATTTTATATAATATACGGCATATTATATATAATGTACGGCATATGCACATTGCTTGTTTGCATGCACATGGTCTGCAGTGCCTTGCAAATGAACTGAACCCTCCATAAAATGATCAGATTTGCCTGAATTACAAATGACACATACACACATCCTTCCTTTGTCTGCATTACTTTCACAGTAATTCAGAATGCATTTTCAACAAACGTTTTAAAGAAAATCAAAAACTGAAAAATGTTGCTTACAAGTTGTATGCAACCCCTCCACATTAGTATTTGGTAAGGCCAACTTTTGCAGCTCTAACTATTTTGGATTAAGTAGCTACCAGCTTTGTACTAGGGGTCCAATACTTTTTTTTTTGAAGAGTTGATGTGCACCTTGTAGGTGGATTATGAAAGTGAGGGGGAGGACAGTGATGGAGGAGACCTGTTTGAGGAAAAAGAGGAATCAACCCCCAATGCAGAAGAGGGGGAGGAGAATGATGATGAAGAGCAGCTCCCAGGGAATCCTCACCTGTTTCCGGCAAAATCTCCAGCTGCCACTCCAAACCCGACCCAGCCGGAGGATCAGAACCAGCTCCGGGTGAACAGGGTGCTGGATCTTAGCACTGCCATTGAAAGTTACAGATATGACAGTGAAAGTGACCTCTGGTGTGAGGTGGGCATGACTTTATTTTAATACATAATAAGTAAGCAGCTTAGTTCCTGATTGTCTCATCATACAGGTTCTCACTGAAAGTGCATACGCATACATATGTATATACTCACCTTTTCATAAATTCAAAGATGGATGGTTGGTCATACATGAAATGTGAATGTGAACTTAAATGTGAATGACTGTAACACATCCTATACCCCTATGATTCTGGAAAAATGTTTGTGTTCCTCCACTTAATTATAAGCTTCACATCATACTAGGAAATAATGCAGATCTATGATGGATCATTTACTTGTAGGTGGTCCTTGAGTTACTTTGTAAACCCTTGATAGTCATCCCCTCATCTTTACATCGCTAGGTCACACTGGCCTTGCCTCTCAGCAATGTACGCCTTGATTTGACTTCGCTGGTGGCATCTCAGGCCCAGAGTGCCATCGTGCATGAGATCAAGGGTATTTCCCGCTGCCTGCTCAGCGAGGTCACCAGTCAGCATGGCGAGAAACGACTGTTGCTTAACACAGAAGGCATCAACCTGCAGGAGGTCATCAAGTACAGTGATGTGAGTATTTCAGCTTTGCTCTTTAAACATGAGCGACATTCAAAAGCAGCCATTGAAAAAGAAATTCACTTTGTCCCTTTGCACTCCTAGATTCTTGACTTGAACCGGCTGTATTCCAATGAAATCCATGCCATGGCAAACACATATGGCATCGAAGTGGCAGTCAGGGTCATTGAGAAAGAAATCAAGGATGTCTTTGCTGTCTACGGTAAAGCAGCCTTTTGAACTCATCGTAAACCAAGGTTCCATAAATCCAACAAAATAAGACCCACATCATCATTAAAACATTAATTTAGTTTAGTTTGTTTAGAAAAGTAATGGAGAGCTCAGTTCTCTTCATGAAAACTAATCCATGCTATCATGTTTGAAACAAAGAGTGGAGACCCCTATGTATATTGATATTAGATGATTGTTTGCACAGGCATTGAAGTTGACCCCCGCCACCTGTCCCTGGTGGCTGATTACATGTGCTTTGAAGGCGAGTACAAGCCACTAAACCGCTTCGCCATTGAGTCCAGCTCCTCTCCACTGCAGCAGATGACCTTCGAGACCAGTTACAAGTTCCTGAAGCAGGCCACCATGATGGGTCAGAATCGCATCTGTTCTTGTCTGTCCAGTCAAAGATTTCTGTGGGGTACTAGGCGATACTGATTTAAGTGTGCCGAATCAGTTTCTGCATAGACGTTGTGTGTAAAGTACAACTGCGTTCCATCATGTCCCTGGATCTGGGTGTGTGGAGTTTGCATGTTGCTCGAGTTTCTTGTGATGGTCCGGAAAAGTCATGTGGTTAGCTGAAATGGTGTCTAATAGTGTGTGGCTGTATGTGCCCCGTGATGGACTAGCACCCTGTCCAGGGTGATCATTTAGCCATGTGCCCTGTGCTACCTGAAACAAGCTCCAGTCTCCCTGCGACCCTGTACTAGATATGTGGTTTGGAGGTTCAATGGCTGGAAGTTCAGTGTTGCTCAGCAATTACAGGGTACCTGACTAACAGCTGAAAACCCATCTAAGTTCATGGTAGCCAGGACTGAATAATTAATAATGCAGATTAAGACCTGCTGTATAGCTTCTGTTTGTTGAATAGAGTCCTCATTGTGGTCTCTTTCCTCTTCTCCTTACCACAGGATCCCAAGACAAGTTATGTTCTCCTTCTGCCTGTCTAGTGGTCGGTAAGGTTGTCAAAGGTGGAACAGGACTTTTTGATCTGAAGCAACCTCTGCAATAGTCTGCTCTTCCTTGCCCAGGGAGGTCCAAGGACAGGAACAAGCGAAATACAAACCTTGATTTGAAATGGCAAAAATCGAGAGAACTATCTGCTGTCAATATTTTTCATGCCATATTTAAGTACCTGTGAAGGATACATCAGTATGCATTGTTGGTAATTCTTTTACATTTCTGTTGGAGATCAAGGATAATGCTGCTAGTTAAAGCAGCTACCAAGTGTTTGTCATCCATGCAACCATGTAATATATGAACATAAATCCTACGTGACATTTATTGGGGGAAAAAATCCATTAAAATATAAACTGTTGTTCCATTTTTGTTTTGAATTTATAAACAGCCATGATATCGGTTGATATAAAACTTATGGTTTGTCCACATTCCTACATACACAGCTAAGCCAGTCAGATACAGAATCAAAGATAAAATCTAAGATTACATATAGTCAGCTTTAAAAAAAATCCAAATCTACACACATTTAAATGATCCTTTGAAATGTTCAGTTAAAAGCAATATTTTTTTGTTATTAATCTACCCAGATGCTAACTTTCACTACTTTAGGACATAGCCAATAACATTTTTATGTCTGTGTTACACCAGAAACCCAGTGAAACAGTAACAGAGCAGCCTGTTGTCATAAATCAGCCTGACAGATATCACATTTCAACATACCACCAGTGACATAGCTGGACAGCTGTGGACTGTGGACGTGAATCCTGATCTTGGAGAAACATTATTGTGTGAGCACTGGATTTTTTATTAACTTACACTCACTAATTGATAGCTATACTCCAAATCACATTAGACTTCTACATCTGTGGATTGCTTATAGCGTTACTTGATATTGTGATTTTTTTGTTACTAGAGACATTGATTCTAATGAAATATTTCCTGAGCTAATTAGTGAATAAAACAACCACTTGTTTACGTCATGCACAGTGCATCGCATTGCGTATACATGTAACCATTTAAAAAAAGTTACTAAAAGGTTGTAGTTAGTTATAGCTACTGGCCACTGCAATGTGTTTCGGAAGAATTGAATTAAGGCAGGTGATGGGCTGGGTATAGTTTAGCTTAATTGAGAGCATGTGGAAAATAGTATGAAATTAATTGAGCAGTTTAAATTAGTTTCAGTTTACAAGTTCTCTGATCATAGAAAAATGTAACAGTTTTGTTCATGCCTAAACATATGCTTTGGAACAGGGGAATCTGGCTACTTATTAAAAATGTTGTTTGGGTTTGTTCCGGTTCATCAACCACTCATAATGACATACCCAGGACATATATTATATTGAACATAAAAAGACAGTACAAAAATGATGGAAAATAAACATTTGAACCTATTACAGAAAATGTTTTAAGATTACAATTTAGTCTGAATGATTTTACTAAGGATCGGGGTTGGGGGCAGAGAAGGGGCCGCCTTTGTTGGATTCCCTGTCAAATTAAAAGATAAAGGAGATCATGCGATGTTATCGCAAGCGTAATATAACACTTTCAATACACCCCTGGTTCAAACAATACTTGGCGATGGGGGAAAAGGAAATGGACCCAGCATGGGGCGAGGAAGCGCCCCATGTTCTCTAAGCACATTTCGTGGAAACTACGCGGCGTTGCGTAAGAGCCAGGCGACCGGGACACGGCCGGCCAGCCAGTAGTTCTTGCGAGGAGACGAGAGCTAGACTGCTCCATGCGGCAGACGGAGGCTCACAACTCAGACGTCCTATTATGCATGTTTGGGTACATACCGGATTTAAGATAGTAGTAAATTACATGCAGCTAACGTCTCTCGCGATAATGGACGGATATCCCCGCAGTCTAGAAGGTAGGCTCTTCGGACATCTCTGCTTTGTGGTGTGTGGTTCTCGAAGTCGGGAGGCGTGAGGGGGGCCGCAGCGGACCTTCTAAGTGGACTTTCGGCGTCAAGATGCCGCCTGAAGCCGCCGGAGATAACGGTTTTTAACGCCGTTCCACGAAGCTCGCGAAAGGAGTAGTTGCTAGGTAACTGTCCGTGAGGGATGGCCGCGTCTGCCCGGTCGGGGTCTCGCGGCGGCGTTACTGCGCACGCTCTGATTTCCCACCTCAGGTGTTCCTTTTTTTCTCCTTATACTCATATTCTCTTATTTGTCTTATACATCGAATTCCTCTATTCAATTCTTAAGTATTGGCGGGGTATGGAATGCTGGATGGGCTTTCCGCAGTTATGATCTCTTGTGGTTGACCCTGACGTTCCAAAACACAAACAAAATGTGGTTTTGAGCGCAGTCGGTATATAATATCCTTTGTTCACGGTAAAATGCACCAATGCTTGTAAATAACGGTACGCAGCAGTGTTTCAGGACAGTATTTATGTAATCTATCTGGACTGGAGTGCATCGCAATTAATACACCGAACTCGGATTTAAGTTTAAGTATCGTTCATTCGAAGTTTTAATGAAACACGACATGACAGGAAATAGAAAGCCCTTTTTATATATAACATAAATAAAATCGCGTATAATTTCGCATGTTTATGTAAAGCACACTTAAGCGAGCCCCCAGTCATGATACGTAATATTTCAATTTAGTGTTGATCTCCTGCATTGGCTATCCTAGAAAGAGGCGTTCATTTTGCTACAGATTATCATAAGGGGGATTTATTACTGCCAAATAGCTTAAAGCATATCAGCGCTTATATTTCGTGTCGTTGAGAGAAACTGAATAGATACATAGTTTTTAAAACCACCACCAAACCTTGGGAAGGTAACACGATATGCAGTACACAAGGTTGCTGGCCAGTTATTCGCGGTCGTCGTTTTTATTGTTAATAGCAATAGCTAACGATTTATAAGCGTTAAGAACAGGTGAAAACAGCTAAAAATAAGAATATACCAGTCTAATTTTAGTGCAATTTTTAATTCCAGCGGGTCAGTCTCTCCTTCGTAGTCTTTTAAAGTATTGTATATTTTATTGGGTTTCGTTTGAGATTAATTCTGTTTTACGGTATTCTACTCTGAATAAATATTTAAATTAAATAACTCGTTCCCATCTTGCAGAATGTAATTAAATATAACCCAAGGAGTGTGGAGGTTGTTGTGTGGCAGGCATAGATCATCTTTAAGTAAAAACTTTAGACTGGTTTTTGAAGGGGAAAATTGTGCAAAGCACGTACTTACCTTAAACCTTAAAGCAAACAACTGAAGTATATTTTAATACATTTTAAATTAACCAAAGCAAAAATGGGAAACACCTCAGACCATGACTGTAAATATGAGATATTTTATTAATACCTGAACTGCCATATTATTGCATCTTGTAGTGTATTACAGCTAAGATTGACAAAGAACATAAATGTTATTGTAAGTCTTTATGTAGTCCTACGTTTAAAGTTGTATAAATTAGTAGCGAAGGAGGCTATAATTCCGAATAAGGGAAATATCCCACTAGTAAAAACCACATTACGTTTTTTGCCTGGTTTCAGGAACTGGCCGTTTGAAAGTTTTGTATGTTTGTGTGTGTATGTCGTTTTTAAGTATGATATGTCAGTAATATGTCCACGTTATTTATGGTTTTGATTCACAATGCTTGGTGGCTAATTAACCGTTTAGCAGAATCCACCTAGATGCTGAAGGATGAGATAATCATTAATTATGAGGATGTTTAGAAGAATGCATGATTAATCATAGTGTTTGTGGTACTAGAATCCATGTATCGTTCATTATTTGTTTTTTTGTTTTTTTTTTTGAGTTTCAAAACCAAATCAGAAAAATAAAACCAAAAAAATGTAGTTTTTGCTTTTTCTCTTTTAAAATCCGAACAGGAAAAAAGAAAAGCAGGGCAATAAAAAACAAGCAGAATGTTTAGTTTTTCAGTTTTAAAATTAAAACCAAAATGGAAGCTTGAATAATCAGGAAATCAGTAGAGCAGTGTTTTTCTATCTCGATGACCGCAAATATAGGGCAGCAGAGCACAGAGAAGAAGAAAAGAAAGAGAATTGAAAACGGTACGGAACTTTTGTGGCGTTCACACCGCAGGAACTCGGCCCGACTGTAGGCCTATCTCCTCAGAGTCAGTTCCAGAACCCTTTTTACTACCTACTCCAGCTACTTTTCTTTCAAACACCCACAAGCACCGGCGCTAATTTGGTAGTTTTACGCGGAAATGCGGGGAATACAGTTAGAACTACCGGAGCAAACATTGAGTAGATGGAATTATTTTTGTATTTCAGTTAATTTAGCGGATACATTTTTTTGTTTGCGTCTTCATATTTTTGCATAGGATATTGGATCGATAACCAATATCACCGATGTCGGCTATGAAACTTGCCAGCACGTATTAGCATAATATTTCACGCCGTTTCTTTATTCCATGAAACCGAAAAATCAGTTGGGAGATGGCTCTCCCAACTAACAGCTAAAAAAACAACTTGCACATCCTCCACTCTTTTGGGGTTTAGGTGTAGTTTCGAATTGTACCTACGAGCTTTTTGCATCTCCAGTGCGTATTGGCATAAGGCAGGGTTAGAATTACACAGTTGCTTTTGGGGGGGAGCCCTGTTTTCTGATGTGTACCGTGAGTTCGCGGCAGCGCAGTCAATAACAGGGTTATCGCGAAAAACATTTGACTGTTACTACTGCAGACAGTTAATACCGTCAGTAACATTTCATATAGGCACACAATAAAAACAATATAAGAATCACGCAAGAAGTTTAACAGCTTAGTTAGTGCAAACAAAAAAACAAAACCACAAGGCAGAAGGAAACATAGCATTTTTCTGATTCTCATACACACCCCTTCAACAACACATCACTTATTTAGCTACCTTGTTTTTAACCACAGCAAAATAAAGCGGTTGTGTGCGGTTCGCAGCTCCCTCTCGGTGGCTGTTTCTGTTGTTTTCCGCTTTACAATAGTACAGGTAAACCTTCCTATGGGTATGGGTGTTTCCAAAGTTCTGGCAATCACTGTATAAGTTGTAATAATAAATTTCTGTTATAAATGATATAATACATGATATTGTCTGGCATCCCTTAGATTTCCTGTAAATATCACAAAATTGAAACAAACGAGATTTTAGAGTTTTTTCGTTTGGTTCCCACGTCCCTTGTTCCCAGGATAGGCTCCATTCCCCCCCCACAACCCCAGTTGGGATTAAGTGGTTACGGTGATGGATAGATGGATTTTGCAGATGATGCTGTGAATTTCATAGAGTTAATGGAGGCTCTGAACATGATCCAGGGCTTAAATGACCTCTTAGGCACCACTGTCAGCAGTGTGTCTGTCTGCAGAGAGAATGCCGACCTCATCAAGAGGTTCATTACCTCGCCAGCAGCATTCTTGTCTCAGTAGACGGATTGGGAGAGCATGGGGGGCCATGAGGTCACCGGAAACGGGTATGTGGCAATCCTAATATCTTAAATTTTGTTATGAGGACGAAGGCCCAAGTCTTTAGAGTCCTGATGTTCTCTTTTTTGCTGTATGGCTGCAAGACATGGTGATGGGAAAATAAATATCTCTGAGTGACCTTCTTATACCTTAGCTCCAGGAAAAAATAACTATGTCTGTAACTCAAAATCGGTAAGGTAAAATCTTCTTTATCAGCAGGATAATGAAAATCGGTAAGACAATGTGCTCCAGATACCCTGGTGCTTGGACACCCAGATAAAAACATTGCACCGTTTATACACTCTTCTATACTCTTTCAGCACTCACTTACATGGTCTTTTTAGCAGAATTGATTATCGTGTAACATGACCAGCATATTCCTCATCCCTTCTCATGACCCCTTGCCTTTGTTTGCTCTGCATGTATATAACCACCTAATCTACTATTTGATTACCTAATCTACTGTTACCCATTGATTGTACTACTATTAATTAAACTATTGTGCTCACATTATAAGTTTAAATGCTTCACATTAATAAGCTCAAACTATCACAAGCAAGATTCTCCCATCTCAGTTTCTAATACTTGCTAGATGTATCCTGTCTTTCCTGCTCTTACTAATTTGACAATTCCCTATAACCCTGTAACTGTACCAGGTCAGCATGTTCCCCACTCAAGTGCCTGGCTGCATGTCCACAAGAACAAAAAGTATCTTCCTGCCTAAGACCTAGGACATAACAACAATCCCACAATGCACCCAATCCTTCCACAATGGACGCTATCCAGTGACGTGAGACGAAGACTGGACTCCTTTGGTACTTTCTTTGGAGAATGCTTAGATACTGTTTGTTTGACTTTGTGTCCAATAAGTGGTTGTTCTGGGAGTCCCAAATGAGGCACATTACCTGCATTGTGAGGGAACGTCAGTCATTGCTGAGGACCTGTTTTAAGATGATGTGAGGGGGATATGAGGTTTTCGAAGGAACAAACAGGCAAACTTAAGTTCGCTCTAATAAAGACTTTAATACAAGTAATACAAAATAACCCTGCTTTAAAATCAATACCAAAACATTGGATCAAAGGCAATGCAAAATAATCTCGTATCACAAGTGATATCAGATGGCATTATATATCATGAACAATAATAAGATGCAAATACAAGTGATTATATGCATATATGGTAATCAACCAGTACAAACTATTGAATGTGAATTATGAGCAACAGTTAGTCCAAGAATTACAAAAACTAGGTAATCAGATCAAATGTTACTAACTATTCACACTCGGACGTGCTATCATCCCCCACCTTCACTTTTAGACTGGGGAGCCCGTTCAGTTCTGGCAGGAGACCAACACGTGAATCCCGAGAAGTTCCGGGCAATGCGCGCTTTATCCCACGGCTGAGCTCCGGTCAGCACTGAGATCTCCCCCTTCCTTTATACTAATTTTTGGGTACTGCGTGCGGGCAGGGGACAAGCTGGCCAGGCTCACCCCTCCCCTCAGGCAATGCGTTCTCAAATTTCCAATTTTGTCCGAGTAAACAGCTTGCAACTTCAATCAAAAGTGATAAGACAAGTTCCCATAATCAATGCATCCCCCCCGAGGATGGGGTAAGTATCCTACACACACTGACCACTAGGTGCGGTTTCAATCAAAGATAATTAAACAAGTATCCTTGGGCAAGGCTTTCCCTTCTGCCTGCTGTCAGGCTCGGCTTTAATCAAAGATAGTAACATGAGTGTCCTTGAGCAATGCTTTCTCTTTTCTTAGAAGACAAAGCAGGTGTCTCATACACCAACTAGTGGTGTACAAAATATATTGAGCAACACCTTTCCCTTGTCCCCAGAAAAGCCCCTCAGAAACTTACAGACACGTGGTTCTTGTCCTCAGAAAGCCCCTCAAAAACCCAGGAAAACATGGTAAGCATCCTTGGACAGGGTAAACATCCCAGAACAAGGATTCTTTCAAGCAAGATAAGGATACTCCTTTCATGAGAAACAAGTCATTTGTGAAAAACAAGTTATATAAGTGATCTGTAAGGAAAAAAAAACATGTTTATGCAGTTTAACCTTAATACAATAATATTATAGGTGAATCATGGACGACGTATCTGAATCTCAGGATGATTAGTCCACACATGATCAGAATCAATCAATACCACAATCACCTCATATGTATGACAGTAACAGGAGGACAATGATTAAGTCTAGGCGACGTAATCGTCCGCAAGTTCGTCCTAATACAGGACCTGAGTGGGAACACCCAACTAACACCTGGCTGTGGCAGATGGATGGCCGTTTATGGATGGTGGGACTGGACCACGTGTCTGCCAGGGGGGTCACCAACTGAGTAGCTGAGGTGTATAATAAAGTGCGTAAAGGGTTTTGGGGGACTTCTCAGAGAATTTCTCCTATGTCTTGCAAAATGAAGTGCTGGCATACCACTGGTGAGGTTCACAGGCCGCATTACACCTGTTTATGATCCACTGGAAAAGAGAAGCGGAGATCTTAACCCAGTGTTTCCGTTTCATTAATCAGTACGTTTACATGCACACTAAGAAAATCTAATTATTGTGTTAGTCCGACTCAAACCGGACTTTTAAAGTACATGTAAACATGTTAGCCTGACTGAAATAGTATTAAATCAGACACCCAGATAATGCGATTTACTCTGGCATGTATTCGTTCAATTGGACTTAAACTGGCCTAGGCACTCTGTGCATGCTCCATAGTTTCTGGAAGTAACAGAAGATGCTTGGAGCATAGCGGAGTATGTAAAGTTGTCAAATTCACCACTCAACTAAAGGCCAGTTTCCCACCGCACCAGGTGCCGTACTTTTGGTACTTCAGGAAGTTACCAAAAGTACGGTACTTCAAGGTGTTAGTTTTCCACTGGCATAAAAACTCTTACCGACGTCACAATGCGAGGCATGGTATTTTGTACTGAATTCAAAAAATGCCTGTAGTAGGACTGCAAGACAAGACGTGCAATATTAATACCAATAGTGCATGTTATTTACATGCAATTCTTACGTTACTAGTCAGCTAGATTATGATCAGGCTTTTTCTTACCTTCAGTTTATTACGGATATTATAGTGCTGGGAGTTTAAGTCTCGCTAAAACATTTTTACTATGCCATAGGGAAAAAAAACCTAGCAAGTTTTGAAATTTTAATAAATAATAAATATTTATGATTATCTAGTATAAGTTTAAGAATCAGTTTAAAGTTTACCTCTGCTGCTTTTGCATGAGCGCTGCATGCATTCTATGAGAAAATCATAATCATTTTCATCCTTCCTGTTTAAATCAATTTAAACAAATTTATGTTGAACTCATTTTTTGTTTCATAAGTTCCCCAATACTTATTCACACATCCATTATTATTAATTTTAGTATTTGTTACATTTGTGACGTAATAGGTGAACCGGAAAAAGCCCGGTACTAACAATCTGAAAGGAGCCATGGCACCACCTATATATTGTAGCGGAGTCTAACATACTTTGGTCAATAAATCGATTTGCATCCCAGGCATGTATACTGAGATGGCGTAGTTGAGCCATTACCGTAGCTTGACTTACCTGTGCATGTAGACATACTGACTCACTCTTCATAAGCTGAAGTTTATCTGGGTCATCCCAGGTTTACAAAATAGTTTTTTCTTTCAGATGTCTTGGCAGTATATAAAGTATATATAAAAAGAGGAACATCTTCATAAGCTTAAGTGACCATGAACAGGTTTTTGGGATAAAAGCAAACTGGCATCTTTTGTGACTTCCCAACTAATGTGCCCATGTGATGATATAGGAGGTACAGGTAATTGGCTTGTCAGGAAGGCTTGCTTGCAGCAACCTCTAAGTAAAAAACAACTGTAGTTCGCCAGGTGAACTCTGACTTTGAAAAAAGAAACTTAGACTTATGCAAAAGGTAAATTTGTTGAAGTTACAGTTCATAAAAAAACTCTCTGAGTTATATATTTTTTGCTCCCCACAATCGAGAAAAGGCCCTATATCTTAAAGGGAAATTTTGGTAATGCAAAGGACATTGGTTGTATTAAAATAGAACGACCTCGCCTGCATTTTCAAGGACACCATTGAAAGTTTTGAGGAAGTTTTGGGTCAGTTTGTGCTGTTGAGAGTTTGAAGGTAATTTAGAGTGGTAGATAACGCCAACATTGTTCAGTGTTTACAGTTCAGAACACTGGCCTCCAGCCCTCCTCTCCCCAGCAAGATGGGGTGTGGGGATCAGGAATTTCAGTTATTTGGGCCCTCACAGGCTTTTGAGAGCCAATTGCTGTTTGTCTAGTACAGATACAAACATTGGGAATGTTTATGTAATTATCAAGGCCACACGTCTATGAGGTCATCTGTTTTATCTGTTGTGTTTGATTTGCAGTAAATGCAGCCTCTCAGACAGAAGCCGCCATTTGAGGACTTGTGGTGTCCAGAACCTCCTGTGCGCCATGGGTAAACTGAAGACACTGCACTGCTTCAGGTGGGCTAAATCAGATTCTCCTCTGAAATAGATCAGTGTGGTTTGGCACGTGACCAGTCACTCTCTGGCAAAAACACTGCAGAATGCAGAAATGCCGATGGGGCTTGTGTGCTATCTCTGCTAGGTGCTGTGTTCTCACGATTATTTTAGCTGATTCACGTGTCTTTCTGTGTCACTGTATGTATGAGTTAGACCAGGGGTCCCCAACCACCGGGCCGCGGACTGGTACCGGGCCGTGGAGCATTTTGTGCCAGGCCGTGGCGAACGGATAACAGAGGCTGTTATATTTTGGAAAACACTTCCATCTGTGGCTCATAGGTAGCGATAAGGCAACGCACTTGGTGATTACAGTAAAATCCCGTTATAGTGGACTCGCTTATAACGGAATATCGTCTATAACGGACGAGGTCCCCTGGTCCCGTCAGCATCGCATATAGCAGACTCGCATATAACGGACAAACAATTTGGTCCCCAGGGCCGCTTTTAGCTGTAGTTTTGTTTGGCTATAACGGACATGCAGGGTCTGTCTACAAGGTGCGTGGTGTGCCAGTGATATCCAGTGCAGATACGTACTCGTCACACATCTGGTCAGGTAAAGTTGGATTGCTACATGTACAATATAATAATCTATACCACAAGTGTGTCTGCTGGGGTGTGGCATGAGTAAATGGTGTCCTGTAGTTGTGTTCCGGGCATACAGCAACTCTGGATGGACTTTTGATATAATGGACTGTTTCGCCAGGTCCCTTGAAGTCCGTTATAACTGGATTTTACTGTAATTAAATATTGCGCACCTCATTATCTTTGTTACACGTCTCCGCTCCCTCCCCCAACCCGGCTCGTAAGAGGGAAACAAGCTCAGGGCCCCCATTAATTCTGCGGGAGGGTGAGTTGTATTTTTACGCACTTTGTTTTTAGTTGTTTCTATACCGGTCCGTGAAAATATTGTTTTACATGAAATTGGTTCATGGCGCAAAAAAGGTTGGGGACCGTTACACGTCTCTGCAGGTCTCTTAACACGCCCCCCATCCCAGTCCGCGGAAATGTTACCAGAATGAAACCGGTCCGTGGTGGCAAAAAGGTTGGGGACCGCTGAGTTAGACCACAGGCTTGCAACACTCTGAGGTTTATGTTGGACAGTCATTGGGGTAATAGTTTCTATTTTTTCGAAAACAATGAGTAAAAATCAGGGGTCACAAAAAATTGAAAATGTATAGTTTGTTTTTGGAAATGAACCAACCCCTCTGCAAAACCCCCAGCATTCCCAGACGGTTGAAAACTGGTCACGAACTGGTTCCAGTTGGGAACCCTTTAGTTGGACCTGGACCAGGACCTGATTGTCTTTTAATTATCAACAGGTTTTACACAGTATAACACAGAGAATTATTATTGTTATTATTGTTAGTAGAGTAATAGTAGTAGTAGTAAACCCTGGAAAACCAACTAAATTTTTATAAATTATGAAACTCACATGAAACATAAACTAGGGATGGGCCGATCCACATTTTTTCAGTTCCGATCCGATTCTGATACACTACTACTGATACTGATACAGATTCCAATACAGGAGCTCTTTTTACTTTAACATTATCGTTAGAGGTGGATCGATCCCACTTTTTCAGTGCTGATACGATCCCGATATCTCAACAGAGGGTATCAGCTAGGGCTGGGCAATTGATCAAAAATTAATCAAATCTGACATTCAGAACCTCTAATCGGCTTAATCTTGCCCATGTCGGGTACTTAGTTTTTTTTAATTCTGATAATACTTAAAAAAAAACTCTGTTAATACTTTCCCCAGTGTGTGTACCGTCCATTTAAAAACTCTTATCCACTCTTCTTCCAGTTTCTTCCACAGTTCAGTAATTGCAGTGGGTTTCTTAGCCATAACTTTGTCACCAATGATTTTCCAGAGATTCTCAGTCGGCTTTAGATCAACACTCTGGGCTGGCTATTTCATTATTTCAGTGTTATTAGCTTCAAGGAACTATTTTACCTGTTTTGCAGTGTGACATGGGGCACTGTCTTGCATGAAAATTGAGGGCTGATTGGGAGATGCTCACAGGAAAGGAACCGCATGTTGCTGCAGGACGCTCTGATAAACTTTTGCGGTCACCCTGCCATGTAACTATTAGAGGCCCAACTTTTGCGGCAGAAAACATTCCTCAAACCATGATGCTTCCTTCTCCAAATTTAACTGACTTCTTCTTTACGCACTTTGTGTTCAGTCTTTCTGCAGTTTAACGCCGAACATGTTTCCCATTGGTACCAAATTAATTAGACTTGCTTTCATCACTGAAATTAACTTTGGAACAGTTTTTCCTGGTCCATACAACAAGCAATTCCAGCTGCGGTGTTGAGCTGATTCCCCACCGCATTATCCTGTTCTCTCGTGCATTTGTCTTATGTGGACTGTTGTGTCTTGCACCCACCTCAATGAGAAATTATTCCCCCGAGTCAAGAGGTTCGAAATAACAAGTTCCTTTTTATTTATTTGCAATACGCTAACACATGCAGGTAACCAACTTCCAGTTTCTCTCTCGCACCCTCTGTTCTACCCCTCCTGTTGGCGGCAAAAACAACTCACATATATCACTCCACCTCAGCCAATTACTAAACAGGTCAGAGGTCAACCAATTAACAGTACTTTTAAATTATAATTTTAAATTCCCCTTTTTTCTTTTTTTGTGTGTGTGTGTGTGCACATACACCACACTCCTCCCCTTAAATCTGAAACCAGCATTTTGTAGCGACTGTACCTACAATTTCCCCAATCTTTTTTTACAGATTTAATCAATCTGGAGGCCTAACTGTTCTTCTTGACCTCCGAACTTCTTCAGGTGCTGAGGGAGTGGCATCACCCTCAGATTCTTGCTGTCCATCTACTTCATGTGTCCCTGCAACACTCACAGGCATTTTGACACAAGAATGGGTGACACAGGAACAGACATTTGAATTTCCTGTCTCCACAAATTCACCTGCCCAAGTTCCTTCTATTCCCTTAAACACTTTACTCAGTTCCAATTCAGTAGCAAGCATCTGGTCAATATGTCTCTTGTACAGTTTCCCATATATTTTCACCAAATATGTCACAGGACCCAGTTCCTTCACAATACAACCAGGTACCCACCTGACACTTCCCCCTCCCCCTTTGTTATGAACCAGCACCTTTTGGTTCGGCCGGAAGAGTTTACTGCGAGTCTTGGCATCCTTACAACTTTCCGATACAGAGCCCTGTTTCTGACTCATACTTTCGGCAAAGTTTGGATTCGCCAGCGTAAGCCTGGTTCGAAATTGTCTCCTAATAAATAATTCTGCTGGTGATTTTCCCGTCGTTGAATGTGGCGTACTTCGATAACAGAACAGAAAATTATGCACGCAGTGCTGCAGTGTCATGTGACCTTTTCCTTTTTCCAAAGCCACTTTCAAATTCTGCACTAACCGCTCCGCTGCTCCGTTACACACAAGCTCCTCTGGAAGACCCCAAGTATCAAAGTAACCTTGTAAGACTTCCACTGTCCTCTCAGCTGTCGTGCTGTTCATTATAGCAACCTCTGGCCAACGAGAATAACTATCCGTAAGGACCAGGAATTGTTGTTTTCCTTTCTGTGCAAAATCTAAGTAGATCCTCTGCCAAGGCCGATCAGGCCATCTCCAGTGATGCACAGGCACGGGCACTGGTGCGGGCCTATTCAACTGACATGTGGCACAAGCATTTACCAGTGACTCAATATCAGAGTCCAGGCCTGGCCACCAAAAATGGCTACAAGCCAAAGCCTTCATCTTCACCATCCCTTGGTGATTTACATGCAATTCACGCAATAACTGGGGTTGCAATGCCTCAGGAACGACTACCCTGAAACCCCACAACACACAGTCAGACTCAACAGTTAATTCAGTATTTCTGTTGAGATAAGGTTTGAGCGCGTCTTCACTCACATAACTCGGCCACCCCTGCAAGGTAAAATTTTTAACCTTGCATAGCACCGGATCTGCCTTAGTCCACTTTGCTATTTCCTGAGCAGACACTGGCACCTCATCTAAAAACGCGACTCTGTAGACGGGATCACCCTCACTGTCCATACCCTGACTCTGCACTGGTAAACGTGACAATGCATCTGCATTCGCATGCTGCGCCTATGGCTTGTAGATAATCTCATATTGATATGCAGCTAGCACTAAAGACTACCGCTGTAGTCGTGCGGCGGCCAATGTAGGAATCCCCGTTTTAGGTCCCAGAATTTTTAACAATGGTTTATGGTCAGTCAGCAATGTAAATTTCCGACCAAACAAGTAATCTTTGAATTTCGAGACCCCAAAAATAATGCTAAGTGCCTCCTTCTCTATCTGAGAGTAGTTTATCTCGGTTTTAGTGAGCGTTCTGGAAGCATAAGAGACCGGCTTCTCAGTCCCATCAGGAAACTGATGAGATATGATGGCTCCAATGCCGTATGGGGAGGCATCACATGCTAAAACCAACGGTAACTTCGGGTCGTAATGAGTTAACACAGGCGCAGCTGCCAACTGTGCCTTAGTTCGTTCGAACGCCTTCTGACACTCCGGTGTCCACACCCACTGCTTATCTTTATGTAATAATTCTGTCATAGGTTTTATCTCACTAGACAGATTTGACAAGAATTTTCCATAATAATTTAGCATCGCTAAAAACGATCGCAATTCAGTTACATTCTTAGGTATGGGCGCTTTCTCAATAGCCGTAGCCTTTTCTTTTATCGGACGCACTCCATTTGCGTTGATCACGTGACCCAGATACGTTACGCTGTCCTGAAAAAATGCGCACTTATCTTTATTCAACCTGAGCCCATACTCTTCCAGTCTCTGCAACACCCGCTTGAGGTTTGCAAGATGCTCCGCCATGTCTTTTCCCGTAATCAAAATATCATCTAGGAAATCACTCCATTTAGCCCTTGCAGCACCTCGTCCATAGTGCACTGAAAAATAGCAGGCGCACTAGCAACCCCGTAAGGCAAACGGTTACATACATACAGACCTCTTGGTGTATTAATAGTGAGAAAACGCTTACTTTTCTCATCCAACTCCAGCTGTGTATAAGCCTGCGTCAAATCCAATTTCGTAAAATGTTTCCCCCCCGCT
>JAODLD010000016.1:18242935-18295755 GCA_026781065.1 Mormyrops boulengeri
TCATTTACAGAAGAGCCGGAGACTATGTCCCACTGTATCCCAGGTAAATTAAAATCACCCATAACCACCACATCATTAACTTGTTCAGCAATTTGTGCTACAGTAGTTCTCCTGTGGGATCAGATGAGAGAGGCCTTCCTTGGACCACTTTTGGTAGGTACTGACCACTGCATAGCAGGAACACCCCACAAGACCTACCATTTTACAGATGCCCTGACCCAGTCATCTAGCCATCACCATTTGGCCCTTGTCAAAGTCACTCAGATCCTTACATTTGCCCATTTTTTTCCTGCTTTCAGCACATCAACTTGAAGAACAGACTGTTCATTTGCCTAATATATACACTGTAGTGGCACCATTAACAGGTGCCATTTCAATGAGATAATCAGTGTTATTCACTTTACCTGTCCCTGGTTTTAAAAGTTATGGCTGAACAGTGTATTTTACCATAACACTGTGAGTACCTTTGTTAAAATAATGTTAGAAATTACCAAAATGCCATAAAACATGCAACTGAGTTTAGTTATGCAAACTGGTGATTAACTGGGTGATGTTTCTGACTGTTATGGTGCGTCCCATTTGCCTATTCCGAGATTACGTCACATCCGCTAAAAACTCGGAGAAACCGAGTCGGCCACAGAAGTAGCAATACCATGGACCCATATCAAAAAGCAAGATTTTTTGCTTAGCCGGACAACTTGTCGGATTTAAGGTACCTCAGTTTAAATGGTCTTTATCTTCGTTCACTTACAATTAGGTCGAACTAACGTAAATCCAACAAATAATCCGACTAATCATGAAATCCAATTCTAGCCCAGTAAATTGAGCCATTGTTAGCAATATCAGTTGATAACACATTATGCGTGGTGCTTTACTTATAAAACTCCGTAGCAACACGTCTACAGATAAGTTGGATGGTATAGTGTGTGCTACCAATTTAATTAGCCACAAATGAGAAGTAGTGCTTAAACGGTATAAAACTACAATTTTCCCTTCTGTTGATAAAGGGCATAGCCATCTTGGATTCTGAACTCGAGATCCTCTGTGCTGCTCCGAGATATTTCTCGGATGTCCGAGAAATGGGAGCGCGCATGTCGTCACTTCCGGCTTCAAAACTCGGAATCCGACTCAGAATCCAAGTTCCAAGGGCAAATGGAACGTACCATAAGTGACAAGGGTTTTGTCACAACGGGTGCAGGCAAGCAGGTGAAGGGAGCCATGAATGTGAGCAAACAGGGTTTGATGGGGAACACACTCCAAACAAGCAACGTTAATGACAGACCTAGGGAAACGTACAAGGACGCGGACTGAAATACACAGGACAAGCCGGAAATAACATGAAACAGCTGGTAACAATCAGGGTTTCACACGAGGTAAATGAGAGTGCGTGTCACACGAGAGGATCGTACGAGCAGGTCATGACATAACGCCCCCCCCCCCCCAAGGTGCACACTCCGGGCACTCCTCAGGGGAAGCGACGGACGAGATGGGCCCAGGAACAGGACAGACCTGGAAAACAAAACAAGACCATTACCGGGGCACTGGGAACAGGACAGAAACACAGAACAGGCACAAGGTCAGAAACCAGGACAAAACCCGACACAGAATGGGAAACGCCGACAGACAGACCAGGAAAGGAGACACCGGGGAAGCACCAACTGGAAGAACAAAGGGACCAGGAGTGAACAGAGGAGAAAGAGGGACGAGGAGCAGAGACAGGAGGGATGAAGCAAGGAGGCAGAAAAGTAGAGGACAGTGGACAGTGGGGAGCCCGAGGGAACCCCAACAGGTGAAAGGCAGCCGCAGGGGACCACGAGGCCAGACCCGGAGGGACCCTCGGAGACAGCGAGGCAGAAGTTGGAGGGGACCTCGCAGGGGCGAGGTGGCAGACGAAGGGACAGGCGGAAGAGGTGAAGGGGAAGTCGGACCAGCCACCAGGAGAGGCGTGGAGGAAGGCGGAGGGGACCACGGCGCAGGTGAGGAGGGAGGGGAAGCCGCAGCAGGCGATGGCGTAGCCACAGCAGGCGAAGTCGCCTTTCCACCGACGAGCTGTAGTGGGGGGACCCGCAGGCGACCGACAACTCGAGGCGGGGGAACCCGCAGGCGACCGACGAGGTGTCAGAGGCGGGTCCAAAGGTGGCAGATGAGCCATCAGAGGGGGGTCCCATAGGCAACCGCCAAGCAGGAGCCTGGGGGACCACAGGTGACCACCGAGCAGGAGCCAGAGGACCTGTTGGCGCCCCCGGAGCCACAGCCAAAAAAAGCGAAGGCAAGCCAGAGGGCAGGGCGGGAGGGACCCAACCCCTGCACAGGGGCCCTCTCCCCTTCTGGGACACTGAAAGGTGGGGACCTGGCCGGGATCGGATATGCTGGGGCAACGGTCATGGCAACCCCTCAGAGGGGGTCGGGCAGTCTTGGACCTTCCTGGGGTCAGGGACTGGTGGTGCAGGAACTGGGTCAGGAACCAGGGAAACTGGAGTAGGAGGGACAGGAACCACGGGAACCGGAGATGGAGGGACAGGAACCAGGGGAACCGGAGTTGGAGGGACAGGAACTAGGATGGGCAGAGCAGGAGCCTCTGTGGGCAGAACCAGGACGGGCAAGCAGGACCTTCTGTGGGCGGAGCCAGGACGGGTAGAGCAGGAGCCTCTGTGGGTGGAGCAGGTACTGGCGAAGCTGGAACATCATACACCGGCGAAGCCAGGACATCATGGACGGTCGAAGCCGGAACATCAGGCACGGATGGAACTGGAACATCAGGCATGGACGGAGCCGGAACATTAGGCACGGGCGAGGCCGGAACATCAGGGACGGGCGAAGCCGGAACATCAGGGATGGGCAAGGCTGGAACCTCAGGTAGGGGCAAGGCCAGAACCTCAGGTGCGAGTGAGGCCGAAACCTCAGGTGTGGGCGAGGCAAGGACGGGCAGAGCAGGGACCTCAGAGAGCGGCGGTGCCACAGGGACTCTGGAGGACGGCAACGCAGTAGCCGGGACTAGGACCCAGCAGGACGCCGCGTCAGCCACTGGGACTGGAACCTCCGAGGGTGGCGACACAGTAGCCGGGACTGGAACCTCGCTGGGGGGTGCCTCAGCCACCGGGACTGGAGCCTCCGAGGGGCTTGACGCAGCAGCCGAGGCCTCTGAAGGTGGTGATGCAGCAGGGGTCTTCGCGGACGGCGATGTAGCAGCCGGGAGGCAGCTGGGAGCAATTAGCATGAGGGCAGGCATTAGAGGTGAGACAAACAAGCACCGGGTGTGTTTTGTTAGGCCCACATCAGGGGGGTAAACAGCAGGGTGAGGCTGACATGATGGGCAGGACATGACAGCTTTAAATTACAATAATATTTTTATCATTTGTAATATTTTTAAATAATACTTTTCATTATTTTATGAAGCATTATGGTCCTCTAAAATAAATAAACACTACAATAGCAGTGCAATGCACATAAATTATGTCAATTGGGAACCATGCCATCCAATAGTCAGTGATTGATTGTGCTGTCTATAGGCCCAAAGTACGCCTGTTTTAGGCCCACTCGCACAATTACTGCTAATAATTACTGCTGTTTCAGGATGTTGCAGATTGTGGCCTGAGGAGGGAACACGTGTTCCAGGACCATGTAGCTCTATTTGCAGAGAGTGTCGAGTACCTCTTGGGATGCTTTAGCCTACCAAGAGCCGTCCTTGTGGAGCTTTGCAATAGCTTGGAGCCAGCACTGTGGAGCCATACCAGATGATCTAATTGTGTACGACCACGTGTGCAGGTACTCCGCATCTTGGGCTTTTTGGCCACTGGCACATTTCAAAGGGTGGGCAAATCACAGGCACCTGAATCATGGATGAATCAACTGGCCACACAATACATAAAAAATTCCCTAAACAGCAGAACTAGACTCAGTCAAGAGGGGATTCCAGTCTATTGCTGCTCTGCCCAACATCATCGGCACAGTATACTGCACTTCCGTGCACATTAAGGCACCCTTTCGAGATCCATTTCTATTTCTCAAATGCAAACAATACCACTCCATAAATGTCCAACTCATCTGAGACTCCAAGAACCTTCTGAATGTGCTCCCCTGCTTCACAGGAGGTGCAGAGGATTCCTGAATTTTACCAAATAGGGAAACAACTTTGAGTAATCCTAAATTCCAGCAACAGTGGGCTTCTATTCCGATAGTGAGTTTAAAAGGGCAATGGATGTGTTTGGCCACAGCAGTGGTAAGCTGCTTTACAAATCGAAGAAAGTGTGTACACAAAGAACAGCCGTGAAAGGGTGCTTTATTCTTGCAAAAACATTAGAGATCCTATAGACTACCTCAGCCAAATTCTATCATCATTTTTTTCTTTCTATAATCTTTGGTTATCTTTTCTTTTTAGGTTTGTAGAATAATCATGGCCTGCGGTGTCTTGCACAATATTGCCATGAAACATGGTGCCCCAAACCCTGGCAGCCACCAGAAGTGGAGCATGTGTGTCCCGACCCAGTCCTGGGACCCAACAATCACAAAAATGATTACCCACCTGTACATTTTACACACTGTCCCCCTCCAGTGGTCAATGTCTCTCTTCCAAATTTGGCGATATGTTTTGGTCTCAGATTAAAGATCAAACCATTTTTTTACTTCAGAATTACTTATACTTTTCTTATGTTTCTATGTCCGTCGTTCTTGACTTGCAATTTCTGTGTGTGCACAAAGCCCTGCAGTCTCATGCCCTTTTATGGGGATTTGTGGGGCATTTACCTATGCTAATTAGGAAAAACAGGCACGTACTTTCAATTTACAAGAACAATGGAATTCACTATTGTAAGCATATTTGCAAACAGAACATTTTCAAGCAGTTCTGCAGTTTAAGAACATGAATCTGACATAGACTTTTCTTAGGACCTTTTTGGGAACAAATTTAAGAAAAAAATTCTTGGTGAATGAGGCCCATTGATAATAAATCATCAAAAAACATTCTGGCATTCCTTTTTGGAAAAGTGCCAGAAATCATGATGCCAATCTTTTAAATGTTTTTGCCCCCAGCTATAAGTGAAGAGAATGAAATGCAATGGGGCATTAATACCCACATACAGCTAATAGA
This sequence comes from Mormyrops boulengeri, assembly GCA_026781065.1. Classification (NCBI taxonomy): domain Eukaryota; kingdom Metazoa; phylum Chordata; class Actinopteri; order Osteoglossiformes; family Mormyridae; genus Mormyrops; species Mormyrops boulengeri. The sequence goes on from JAODLD010000016.1 coordinate 18,248,022, forward strand.
AGTTAATACTGGGCTGGTTATGGGATATGAACCCACAACCTTCCAGAAATGGGATCCTTAATCTGCTGTGCTGCACACCAACTTATATATTGACTCCAATTCAGAGACGAGTAGCATGAGCAATAAAAACAGCTCAGGTTCTCCGTCGCTGTGAAACACTCAGCCCTCAGCCTGGGATTCGTGAGTATCCCCACACCCTTCCTGAAATCTTTACCATGAGGAACTGCAGAGTCGGAGAGACTCCACCCCTGAATGAGAGGGTTGATTCCTTGACTCTTGCTGCTATCTTTTTAAGGCCCATGCTAGCTCAGGCTCCAGCCCTGCCAGAGAGCTAACATTCTGCCTTCCCAAAGGCAGTGTCCATTGTCAAGCTGCAGCCATTTGGGGCTGAGCTTGGCCTGGTCACATGTGTCAGGCAGCCACCAGACACTTACGGTGGAACGTGTGAGAGAAAAATTGACTAGAGAGATATTTTTGTATTTGGAATATATTTTATATTAATGCAATGGTAATTTCAGTATTATAACATTGTGCTTGAACTTTTTGCTTGTTAGATTTTGCAGAAATGCAGAAAGGGCAGGAAAACCAGAAAGTCGTGCAAAGTGCAGATGCTCCAGGCCTGCATCTTACAGACTATATGAAGTATATACATGCTTGCAAGATGCGTGCCCTACCCTAACCGGTTTGATCTGGTTCTGAGGAGGGAGTGCAAACTGTCTATGTACCCCTATAAAAGTTATGTTGACCAGAAAGTTCTTTGAGCATTACCACGGAGATGTCATCGAAGTGGTTGTGCCATGTGTCGTTCGTCCTGCCCTTCCGTCAACCACGCCCCCTCGTTAACCTCGTGTTGATTCCCCGTGTTCACCAGCTGTTTCCTGTTGCCTGTTGTCAGTCTGATGTATTTAGTCCGAGTTTCAGTTTGCTTCCCTAGTCCTGTCATTAATGTTAATGTTGCTGTGTTTCCTGAATAAAACCCGTTTATTTCGTATTGACGTGCGCGAAAACCTCCGGCAGCTGGTGGACGGACTGACGGAGAAGCGGCTCCAGCTGCTCAGGCTCTCCCGGACCCCCTGTCTCAGACAGCTAGCAAAAGCTGACGAAGAAAGAAGCGCAGGGAAAGAGAGCCGGAGGAAGCCCCGGAGGTTTGCCTGGGGGCTTGTTTTCTACCCGCAGCTTCTCTCCCTGTTGTATATCAGGAGGAGCCCCTCCCGTGCCGGAAGCCAGCTGAACACACCCCGGACCTCACCACAGCCACGCAGTCTGCACGGGCGGCTTCCCCCTTCCAGGGAACTCGCCTGGCTCTTAAAGGGGCCAGGTCAATTCTGGACCTGTCCCACGAGTCCCGTGATCCCTTCAAGGGACGACGCACTGCCGGGAAGCGCCGACCCTGGAGGAACTGGCTGAGTTGCCGGACCCGGTGCCCGCTGCTGCCGCGATGCCTGCGGCCCTCCTGCCGGCTGCCGCCGTGATGCCTGCGGCCCTCCTGGCTGCGGCCTCGCCTGCTGACGCTGCTGCTCCACCCGCGGCCCTCCTGCCTGCCTCGCCCGCCCTCCTTGCCTCGCCCGCCCTCCTTGCCTCGCCCGTCTCGTCCATCTCGCCACCAGTCCCCGAGAGGGTCCCGCACTGTGGGACCATTGCTCCTCCTCCCGTGTTGGAGGAGGAGCTTGAATGGGACCCCTCGGGGATCTATTTCATGACCCCAAAGGACGTTGATGGACGGACTCCTCCACCATCGCTTCTGCGTGGTGGAACCCAACCTGGTCCGCATCTGTCGGTTTCCCGGAGGGGGAGAGGCCACAGACGCAGGGACCGGGTCCCTCCCACCCTGCCCCCTGGCTGGCCTGTGTGCCCCCTGGCTGTGGCTCGGTGGCTGCCTGCGGGTCCTGTGGCTCCGGCTCGGCTGTCACCTGCGGGTCCCCCTCCGGTGCCTCGTCGCCCGCCTGCGGTCCCTCTGACGACGCCTCATCGGCTGCCTCCGGGTCCCCCTGACTGGCCTCGTCGGCCGCCTCCGGGTCCCCCTGCTCCGACTCGGCATCGGACAGCGCCTTCCCCGGCTCTGGCTGCGCCGTCACCTGCCGCGGCTTCCCCCTCCTTCTCGCCTGCGCCAGTGTCCCCTCCTGCTCCCTGCTCCCAGTGTGCCTCCTGTCTCCGTCCCTCTGTGCCTCCTCTGTTTCCTCCCGGTCCTTTTGTTCCTCCGTGCTTTGCTCCCCTGTCGTCTCCCTTTCTGGTTTGTCTGTCTGCGTGACTTGTGTCAGGTCTTGTCGTGGCTTATGCCCCTGTGTCTGTTCTGTGTTTCCATCCTGTTTCCTGTGCCCCGTTGATGGTCTTTGTTTTGTTTTTCAGGTCCTGTTCTCCCGGTCCCGTCTTGTCTGCCTGTTCCCTGAGGCGTGCCCGGGGGTCGTGCCTTGGGGGGGTCTTCGTCCTGTGTATTTTAGTCTGTGTTCTAGTTCATTCCCCAGATCCGTCATTGTAGTGTTACGTGCTGGTTCCTCCCTGTGCCCTTCGTTTCTTTATTGAATCCCTTGATTTTGCCCTAGTCCTGTTCTCCCTTGCCTGCTTTCCTGGTCCGTGCTCCACGCTCATAACAACTAGGCTTCAGGAATGGGTCATGATAACCTGCAAAGTCCACCTGGATTCAGGTGAGGAATACTCTATACCCACCATTTGCAATCCATGCACACGGTTTACAAATCCGTACCCACCAAGTTAACATTAGCTTCCCAGGCTTTCTTGTTTGATGAACTTTCTGTCTCTGGAGACTTTCATTTACTGCACGAGTGATTGTCCAACTATAAAGTGTCAAATAGGCTGAAGACAATTTTGAGTCTGGCAGGTGACCAGATTGTCAAAACTGGGACACTAGGTGCCAAGTACATTTCATGCACACGTGTACGTAATCCCCACCAGAGTCACAGTGTTAACATTCCCCACGCCTGTGTGCACGAATTGCTAAACCACGTGCGCAATTTGCTAAACCATGTGCACGAATAGCAAAAACGTGGGAACGGACTGCAAAACCGTGCGTAGAAATTGCTAAATCTAATTGCTCTCGGTCTGCAAAACTGGCTGCAGAGTAGGAATTTATTTCTCACCTGAACCCAGGCGGGCTCTGTGGCAGATCCAGTTCTAGGCTGCATTCAATGGGGGGGCAGTAAGAGATGTTAGTGGGTTGCCAACATCTAGTGTTATACTTGTATGTTTAAGCTATAAAGTGGTCTGCTTTATGTTTTAACAAAAGCTAAGGTAAACCGTAGTTATAATTAATATTTTTAAACCCACTAATGCATAATCTTAGTATTTTGACCCCACACCCATAATATTCTCAGTGTTTTTTACTTTTTCCCTATTTTCATTTTTTTAGTGACTCACTTATCATATCTAATTATATGTTCTCTATTGTAGGATCAGTCTTCTGTTTCTTTGTGCAAAAACCCTAACAAATTCATCCATATCTAGTCCAGCTGTTATGGCCTCATGAGTCAGAATCACCAAGTTTTTCTTTCCCTCGTGTAACATTGTGCATCGGAAGGGTTAGGACACATGACAAAGTGGAGAAAGAACACTCACATGCGGCAGGTGAAACTCCAATCACAATAGCAGTAACATAGAGATAATGGAGCTGAGGAAAAGCTTCCTTAAACTCTTGGAGGTGTTTGCAAATGGTGGAGAGGTCTGCAACAGCAGAGGTGAACTTCTTTTCTAACATGACTTTTGCAACACAAATTTTATTAGAAAGGCTGTTGCTGCAGGCAGTACCTGCCAGCTACTGCAATCACAAACAGTCTGTTCCAAATAATTTCAAAGTAACATTTGCAAAGCTAAAGCTCCCCCTATGTAGAATCTTTGGTGTGGCCCGTGCCCCTGCCTAGAACCGGCCCTGCTCTGTGGTAAACCTATTCTGTTTTGCTGTGAAGTTTGCATATGTGGCCCTAGCAAGAACTCAGGCTCCAGATGACGTACCGCTGTGGATCACTGAACCACATTAACCTCTCCACCACACTATGGTTACAATGAGAATTAGTGGCCTGCTTCAATGTCCCATAATGCCACGCTGCTCCAAAGCGTCACCTGAGGTTTTATTAGTGTGAAGGAAGGTCAACGTATGTCTGTTTTATGGCATTATAACAGGAGCTGTTCTTGTCACATCCTTCTCTGCAGAGGCCCTGGGGAAATCCCAAGCCTCACTCAAGGGATTATATCTCCCAGCTGGCTTAGGAACCCTAGAATCTGTGATTTTGTACAGAGAGGTCCGACCTGACTGACTTGCCATTGCAGCTGGCAAGAATGGTGCACATATCAGTTATTTATTGACAGACATGTTACCATGGAGAACTCCAGTGGCAGGGAAATGGATCTGCTGAGAGCCCAGAGCTGTCCTGGCAGCCTGTTCTGGTGGTCTGCAAGCAGAGGGATGCACTGCGCCCTGGGCCTCTGTTATGGTAATCCAACTGTGTGCTCACCAACACTGTGCTGGACTCACAGGGAGAAACTGCAGATGCAGCAGTAAAGTTCTGGGTGTCATGATTAAAACATTATTTTAAAAAATCCATTGTGGCAGGAAGCCGTAATGGGACGGGCGAAGCATGCTGCCTTTAGGTCACTCTTTCGAAAGCCTGTCACAGGCGCCTGAATGCATGCTCCTTCCCAAATCTGTCATTTATGATGCTGTCCTATTGGGCGGAGTGGTGGCTCTGAGGCTAGGGATCTGTTCCACTATCTGGACGGTTGCTGGTTCAAATACTGTGAATGCCCTGAGTGATTCTACTCTATGGGTCCTTAACCTGTGATTGCTTCGTCCTGGGTGTGGCAACACACTGTAATCAGTCCATGCTCCTTTCGTCCTTCTGTAGGGCCAAAACAGACATCATTTACCACATTGTTTAGATGCCTTTTTATTAACTAAAGCTGACTCCTTCAATTAAAATTTACAATGAATTTAAGATTAAGTCTAAATTGTGGTAGCATTTACATAACTAGTTTGAAAATTCTATTTCTTGTCAACTTTTTAGTAATACATTTAAGATGCTTATATATTAATTTTGACCATTTATTAACACAACTCAGCTTGTTGCTCATTTATTATTATTTAGTCTTATAATTCCAAAGTATAGTGGAAATTTATTCTGAGTTACATAAATAGTCTGGTGGTGAAATCTACAGGTATCTGTAGCTTGAGGTCCAGATGAAATTTCATGAGATTGTATTAGTTTTTTTGTTGAATTATTGGTGTAATAAACATGCTAGCATCCGATTTAGCCACCAAATCCTTGTTGATATCGCCACACTGTCTGTGGGTCATTAGCTCCCCCTTGTGGACGTCCAGAATAGCTTCCCATTGCTTGGCTGCTCTTTTCTATTCTGGTGTAGGCTTTGCCTGGGTGGTACTCAACCCTATGCACTTCTTCATGGTTGAGTGGGCTGCTCTCACAGGGCTATTCAGTGTCTGTTTTGTGTCCATTCTTTTGGAAGTGCTCTCCCAATCTGTACTTTTTAATGACTTAATCCCTGACTGTCAGACCCCTTTATCTTTGCGGTTGGTATTTTGCCTGAGACTCACTCTCTCTACCAAGGAGCTGCGGAGGCAGGTACTTTTATTCTGAAATACTGAGCAGTGCTTGTTTGGGCACAAAGGATACTCAAAGCCACTGTGAAGCTCAAGCTAACGTTTTGCATATACGTCTATTTACATATTCCAACAAATGACAAATATACTAAACTATCTGGGTGTCGTGTCATAGGGCAGACATTCACACAGAAACTTACAATCACCGAGTTAAGGGAATAAGGTGCAGGAGTTGGCAAAAACCCACGTGAGAGATCAAATAAAGCTTTAGAAAAGCATGAGCCGTTCTTTGTAACACAGGAGTGCTGCCCCTCTCGCAATTCCCACCTTTATTTTAATTCTCTATTTTCCACGGATCTATTAAGCTTTTGCAATTTCTCACGAGCCTGTAATTGCGCCGTCCGACCAGCAGATGTCTACATTTGAACGCGCCTGAAAACGTCTTTTCTGAATCTGAAACAACCCGAGAGACTGAAAAATGCAGCTGGACAGTACCCGAATTTCATTTCTATGTACTTTAATATAATGCGATTGTATATGAATGGTTTAACAGTGTCAAAACTATCATGAATGATACTTATTGCTAGTTGTTATCATTATCAAAATCGCTCCAATCACCGACAATCCACTTTTGGAGCGTATAATCGCCGACACTCCAAAGTAATGATGAAGAAGTGCTTTTCTTACAGATATTTGAACGCCTGTATTTTTTAAGGCCAGTTAAGTACTGTTTTTAATTGTAAAGTATATCTTCTGGCTGTTTGCTAGTTTTTAATCCATTAGTATCTCATTTTATTTTCACATTCAGAATACTTTTATTAACGCGAGGGAAACTGCTTTAGGTGACATTTCAAGCAAATTTTATCAATTATAAAGCTAAACTTTAATTTGAATTACAGGAAACAAAGATGAAAATGTGTAACTGAAAGTGTAATCAGCGTGAGTAATACTTGGCGTGGTTAACAATGCACAGCCGGTCTACCAATCAAGATCTGAAAGTCTGATTGTGCACAAGACCCCAAAAGGGGAAATGTTTTCCCTGCATACAGATCACTGGCATAATAGATACCTTCCTGAAAGATAAAAGCGGAGGACTGAAAACCATTCAGCAAATTCTGAGCAGTGAGCCTGCACAGATTAAACGGCTCTGGGGGTCTGAGAAAACGTTGGGTAGTTTATACGAATGTTGCTCTTTATTGGCGCCGCCGTGCAGATCCCCATTTGCCGTCTTTTAACTCAACCATGAACCTCGACTGGCTCTTAGTGAAAACCAGATCCCTGGCGGTGTCGCACGCTTTCCATTTCGCTGCATTTTTTCTGACAGACAGAAGTTGTGTATACAGGATACTAGTATTTCCTCTCAGGCTCCAGCCTCAATTTGAAGGACTGTAAAAGACTGAACTGCTTCCAGCTCTGTGGGCTCAGAACTGGCAGATGCAAACAGCCCACACTCATGGAGAGCTTTTGGTCAGACTTCATGCTACACGGCTTCTCTCTCTCTCTTTCTGTCTCTCTGTCTTTCTTTTTCTTTTCTTTTTTTTTTTAATGCAGGCTTTTCAGGATGACTTAACCAGATGCAACTTACATGTAGGCCTATGTTATATTCAAAGGGGTCTTAAAAAACAAGGCAGTTTTCATCCATCCATCTTCTAACTGGTTATTCCAGTCAGGCTCACAGGGGCGGAATTCATATAATATATATATATATATGTGTGTGTGTGTGTGTGTGTGTGTGTGTGTGAGTGAATACATGTATGTGTGAGTGTTTGCGAGTTTTTGGTAAATTACAGTTTAATGTGAGATGGATTGTTCAATGTCAATTTAACACAGAAAACAAATATGTTTAATGAATAACGCACAAGTTAAAACTGTAGGCAATCACTGCTTTTACTGAGTGGTTGGTGCTGATATGTGTGTGAGATACAATGCAATGTTAGCATTAGCTTGCTTTAGTAAAAATGGAGGCCCAGTACAACAGTACTGGGTAGTCCAAATTAAAAACTACACAGCAAATTCAAAAGACAGGCTGAATGCTGTTAGCCTATGGAGAAAACTGTCAGAAATGGATTACTGTAAATGTAAGAATGTACAAATGTACTTGAGGGTAAGACCCATTTTCAGTTTGTGTCCATTTCAGTTCTGAGTACTTTTTTAACAAGTTACTCTTTTACTTCAGTAGTTTCTAGGAGAAGGACTTTTACTGTACTCAGTGTTAATTTTTTTGGAAGCAACAGTACTTTTACTTCACTAGGATTTTTCAGTACTCTTTCCAACCTTGATTTTAAGAAATGAAAAACCAAATATTATTAGTATCAGTACTTCTGTTCCTGGGTCACATTCATTTGCATGAACATCTTCTACTGAAGTCTACCACACATTCAGTAGATGAACAGGTAACTAGCACCCTTCGCTGGATCAAAATCTTTCATGTTTTTTTTCAACCAGACCTCTGACTTTTGTTAAAGGCTACACAGAGTGCATAGGGGGAAAGCCTGGCTCCACTGTCTGCCCATATTCCATCCCTGGATTTGCTATCGAGACTTGGGAACAGGTTGATTATCTGAAAATGGTAGAACATGGGCGCAGAAGCCCTGACCAGATGGAAATGATGGTAGTATGGATAGTACAGGATGGAGTTACTACTACCAAGGTGTAGGGTTCTAGATGGTAACCCCCTTCTGGGTAGGATGACCCAACAGCACTGGTGCATGTAGAACGATTGGAAAAGAGCAGGAAATCCAAGGACCAAGGGGTATTAAAGAAATGTATGCTGTTCACAGGTGCAGTGCAGTCCAACCCACTCTGCCCTATGTTGCCTTCCAATCTGTTCATATACCCTAAACCACTACCATCCTGTTCACCATGGGGGGGAGGGGGCGGGGTGGAAGTAAAAGAAAAAGAGAGAACTTAAAACACTGTAAAAACCCTACCTATCTGAACAATACAAAAGACAATCAACTTATACCAATTACATTAAATATAAAACTAGCAATACGAAACACAAAACAAATCTAACTAAGCCTCATCTACCAACCCCCTTCACGGCACCTCCCTGGTACTACCTGATCACTTCCTGGTTGGGTCACAGGAGATAGATTTAGAGGTAAACCAACACTCCAAAATAAAAGCCGACTATAAAATCAAATAATCTTTACCCTTAGTGGAGGAAGGCCAGCCAGCTCCCTCACACCAGAATATGGGAAACATGGGCTTCAAACCAGTTCCAAGGATGGGGAATAATTACCATCACAGGAAGGATTACAAGCAGCATAACTATCAGATATCCAGAGGATTAGATTCCCTCAGTCAAAACTCCTGAGCTGTTCCTATTGGTCTTCAGTATCATTTGAGGTGTGGAACCCTGTGGAGGTTCCTGGGCCAGAGCAGGAAGTGACCTGAGGAACTATTTTCAGCCAGACCAGTAGGAGCAAAGTGTTTTCTGTAGGATCCGGATCAACATCACCTGTCGTCCAGAAACTGCAGGTGTTAGCGGACTGCTTGCAGGACAAACTGCCAATCAAGGCTCCCAAAGCAGCCATGCCAACATTCCCAACTCTCAGGGTAGCAGAAGAAACAAAGCTGTCACCATCCAACATCCACCAGATGTCGTCATCGCCGGCTCCAGCTGCCATGCCGGTCATTCTGCTACCATCACCTGTTCCTGACGTCTCCAGCCAGGGACTGTCATGAAGGCATGATGGCCAATTCAGGGCTGTGCAAGAGAAGGCCAAATATCTAAAGCCAAACCGTCCAGAAAGATCTGGCTCTAGATCTAAGCCCTGCAGGGCAGCACCAAAGGGGGTTCTGTCAGCCTCAGTCCACCTGGGTTCATTTGACCTGGTTGCGCTGGTGGCTCTCTTTGTTGCAGCTTGTGGCCTGCAGGTGGGCCTGTATTTGGGTCATGTGCGTGTGAGCTGGTAGGACGTCCTCCTCCACCTATGGGGCTGCAATGAGTCTTCAGTAAAATAACTGAACAGCCCTGGGCAAAAACTAATTATGTCCAGCTGAGTTCAACTTAACCAATATTATAAGCGCTTTGTACAATCAGCTCAGCTAATGGACAAAGCCTTCCCAAGATCTGTAGCTATATGCATGCATTCAATTGTAGGTCATCCCCAAACGTTCTTCTAAGTACCAGTATGCTTATATTTGTACAGTATATTCCTCTGTTAGGGGGGTTACTCCTTACAACCTTAAAGGGAAATTCCAGTGCAATTTAATGATCTCATGTTGTTTGCAAAGTAATAGAACAGGCATTCTCGTGTTCCTTGGCGTGTGGATCACGGCCAGTACTTGGCAGTTTCATACAGTTGTCAAAGAGAATTTTTTTTACCATTATCTAGGCTACTGTTTACCGTTTTATAGGTTTAGAATCCAGAGGGATACGACTACATTCTCTCTTAATGCATTCAGCGTTTACAGCACTCATATTCCACAGGCTGAGTGCCCGGATTTGCCAAACACGTATTAAGTTGCAGTCAAATTAATAAGTCGAGGTTGTGATTATTTACATAATCATACTAATACTCAAAAAATTTATAACATTGCCTACAAATTACTATCAGAGTCATGTTGGTTTGCACTATTAAGTTGTTTCTGATGTTTGATAGATTTCCTTGACAGAATTTGTTCCAAGGCGATGACAAGCTTCGAGTCCAGTTGATTTGAGGAGAAAATGCTAATATTACAACATCCCTTTGAACAATACTTGCTCACCACACCACTGATATTCCACCTTTCGATACCCCCAATGTATTTTTCCGGCAAATACCCCCACACAATAATGCAGGCATGTGGCTCACACTTCGGGGCGGGGGGTTATTTCCTCTCTTGAGTTTGCATGTTCTCTCCAAACTTGGTCCTCTGTGTACATGCAGATAGGTGATCTGATGTTTCTAACTTGCCATAAAGTATGTGTTCTGTGATGCCCTGGTGTCCTGCCTAGGGTGTTCCCTGCCTTATACCTCATCTAATTAATTAAAACATCTTTATAACATCGTATGACTATCAGATTACTTATAATATTGATGCCTGATGCTAGGCATGACCTCAAGAAGAAAGCAGTATGTCCCAACGTGGTGTAGATGCTGTTGCGTTTTTTAATCTTACAGATGTAAATGTATTTTACAGTGTATCTCCAAGGACAACCAGCAAATCATACCTTCACTGTAAAACATCAGCTGCAAAGAATGTTCTAGGCAAATCTTGCACACTGGGCTGGACAACAGAACATCACTGGTTCTCAGATGTTTATTAAGATGTTTAAAACAGAACTTGCGCCAAGCATTATAATTTTAGATTTAGAAATCTCACATAGTAAGTATACAGTCTTACATAAAAGTTGTTTTGCAAGAGCTAAAATAAATTACCGCTCTAAGGATTAAGATGACATTGCGGCTTAGGTTGTCCAAACAAACCTCCAATAAGCCCAAATTCTAGATCAATGGTTAATGACTAGAACAGACACTGAGTAGTATAGTGAGAACAGTATCTTAGATCTGCCCGGTAATGCATATTAGACTAGGTTAGAAATGAGCAAGATTCATATATAGGTGATCAGCCGATATTCAGTCAGGATAAGAGCTCATCTAGAAACAGGTGAAGTCTGTCTTGCACTGTGGATTACTGAAGAGAATACCCGAAAGAATGTCATTTTTAATGAAAATTAGCAACAAGTTATTTATTGAAATTGCACATTTGAGGTATGGCTGTCTTGCCAAGAAAACATCTTTCCCCAGAAAAAGTCAAGCCTCGGAAACAAAAAGTCTTCAGTCTCTGAGTGAGCTGTCAGTCGGCCGCTGAGGATGGTGTGAATTCGGTTCTGGTTGAACTTCACTGGCACATGGAATTTCTTCCTCAGTCGTACATCATTAACCTTTAACATCAGCAGCGATTACCACACGTTTTCAATGTTACATACGTCAAAAAATTTCCTTCATATAACCTTCAGATTTCCCTTTAAGTCACCTCAGAATTCTTACAACAATGTCACCACTTCATTAATCTCAGCATTCTTATATATTTGATGACATATAAAATACATTTATATATGTCAATCTGTTTAAATCTCTTGAGAAAGGACAACAGTGGTGCATTTTAATTTGACAAAATACAGCCTTCAATGGTATTTTGAAACGATCTCTTGTGATTGTAACCTGGTGCATAATCATTAATGCCTACTTCCAAACTCATATTCGAACATGCTGAAAAATCAGTTCAGTAAACAATTCATATATAGCAAAGAAAAGTTGTGTTGAGAGCTAGATTACTTGGGGGAAACAAAGGACCAACTAAAATTAAATGACATAGTCAAATAGTTCACTGCTGAAATATTCCAGACTACAATAATGCTGTAGTACAATAATACAATAAACTTCTTAACTTGGTGTTGATGTTTTTACCTTAATGCTTCACATTTGGCATTAAATGGTCTAATATTTAAAATTCAAAGCTGAACATTTTACAAAAATGGTAAGAGGACATTCACATATGTGAAGGAAACATCATTATGTTTACAAAATTAATCTTAGGAGGAAAAAAGCTTTCAGCATTACTACACAAGATATTTGTGGGTTAAAAAAACAAGCAAGTTCAGAAGCATTTGGTTTAGATGTGATGCATTTGTTAGCTTCCCTAATTCATGCTGTGGTTACAGTCTCTGACTAGCCTGAGAAACCTCTGGCCGTTTCAGTAATGCCTTTTAGATGGATGTTCAGCCTCAGGTCAAATGCAGCGCTAGGAAAAGCTAAGGCTACAGAATGAGGGGCTCGGGGCAGAGCCATGGTTGGGTAACGGGGATGCCATCGCATATCTTGTGGGCAGGACGCAGAGCTGTGCACAGAAGGAAGCTGGCAGAAGACGGGTGACTGAGGACCTTCTGGACAGGAGGAGGCTTACACAGGCCGTGTAGAAACAAACAGAGAAGCCTTGTCTTCTCAACATGTCCCAGCATGTTTTGAAGGATCTGTGGGCCTTATTCTCCAACTTACTCCTGCGGAGGGACAAAACAAAGAAAGTTGGCGAGATGTCAAATTATGAAGATATAGCCATCTTGGTAAAGTTACACCGGTCGGCATGGTAGCTCCAGAAATACTCAAGGTCTGTAACATTACCGTCTGCCTCGACTACCGAACACACTCTGCTATGCGAGTCTGAGAATGTGCAGACCATTGGAATGCTGACTCATTTTACTGCAAAGAAATCATACTCCTGAACTTTGAGTACCTTGCACGCGTGTGGGCAGCAGAGGACAGTACGTTGAGCATCTTGTCATTGGCATTTGATGCCATCCCCACTATAGTTAAAGGTTTATTGAACATTCAGTCTAGAAATTGAACATTTTGTGCATTGACGATAAGCTCTGGAAGTATCCTAAACAGTGTGAGCTAGGAATGGAGAGCAGCAGAGGTCTGCTGAAGTCTATTTCTATGTATATATAGAAATTACCTCATGCCCTTGATCTGAGAGAGCAGACAGACCCCAGTCTCCACAGAAAATAAATTGGTGTGATTTGAAGCAACCATTTCAGGAGGTCGAGCTGTGATTCCAGAAATCCAAAGGGAAAAGGACTATCCTGTCTCATTCCTCAGGAAGTGGAAAAATCACAAAGCTGATGGAGCCAACAGCCACCGTAGAGACGGGCTCTGAATAGGGCAACTCAACCAGCGAATACTTCCCATAAAATCGAGCATATAGAAGAAATATTCCAACTCGCCACTCATTTCACATGGAAACTTAGGTTTCAGGGATGAGAAAAATCACAGGAGTGGTAGATGACATTAATAACAAGTCCCAACAGAAGACCTGTTCTTTCCAAATCAAGGAATTCTCTGTCAAGAAGAAGGGCTTGGTGAAAATTTTGACAATGATGTTAAGCAATTATATGGTACGGAATGATTCATACTGAAGATATTAAACCATTGTACTAAGGCTGTAAGCCAGCAATAATGCTGATAAATCTTTTAAAAAAAATTTTTTGTCACAAATCTGTAATATATGTATTATATTACGTGAATAACTGAAAACAACAGCATGGAATATTGTAATGTAAATGAAAAGATCTGATCAGCTGCATTCAAACTGAAAAGTATATCGGTCAGGTATTTCTTAGTAAACATCTACAGAAGCATTAATCACAGCTTCAGAGTCTGCGGTATGAAGCTGATCAGCTGGGAGAAAAAAACAATTTGGGTCTGTGCAGCTCTTTTAATGTTAGAAATTTTACAGGTCATCTCTGGCAGGTAAATCGCTGCCTTTCAGCCTTCCTGACTGAAAAGTCATTCAGCATGCAGAATGGAACTGAAGATGCAATCTAAGCAAAAACTGCAAAGGTGAAAGTAACCATGTTTGACAGCTTAATGCAGATCTGTTTTTCTTTCATACAAAGCAAAGCTCCATACTTAAAATTGGAGGATCCCTGTTTTGGTGTCCTGTGCTTGTTAAGTTCTGCTTACATCAGATGTCAGCCTTTACCTTGGTGCCATTCAAACTGGAATGATAAGAAGCTACTCAAGGTCGCTGCCTGGCCGGCTAAGAGGCCTGGGAAGTGCACAGTGTTTAAGGAGCAGTAAGGACGTTCAGTTTTCATCACTCTTCTATGACCTTCCACGGTACTTTGAGGGTTTTAATTGACCACGGGAACCCTGGAGCAGCAGTCACTTTTTATAGAGTGACAATTCATCAGGTGACCCTTCTAGAAGGCTTAACAGGAATGTGTGTTTAAAAATAGCACCACCTATCAGCATCGAGATGTGAACGATTGATCCTGTTTTTCGGTCTCAGTGACAGTCTGTTGTATGACAGCAGCTCCAGATCATTATAAATGATACAACTAAACTTATCCAAAGAAACTTATAATACAGCCATACAACTGTTTTATAATACAGACACTTAACAATTCAGGTAAGTTGCTTGGGGGTTGCAGGTAAGTTAGTCATGCCGATACAGCGTGAGAGTTTCAGTGAAGCTGTGCAGTCATGGTGTGCCGAGACTCTTATAACAGTTTAGCCTTTGATTCATAAGAAATGCTAACACCATTGACAGATAATAGAAGTTAGATGCTTGAAAATACACGTAATAATAGTAAAGATTTGAAGAGTTTAAATATTATTTTTGGACTATATACTATATACTACTGCAGTATATACTACTAGTATATACTACTAGTATGTACTACAGCATATAAATTACTTTGGTAATATTTTCATTTTTCATGCCTAATGGGGACGTAACTTTACATATTGATTCTGAGTATCGATCTACTACAGCAAAACTAAATTTGCTCAGGCACACACAATGACTTGAGTAACCAACACAACTTCCTGTGTGATTTGAGAATAAATGCACAGCAGTTTCTAAGGTCCCTTAGTCAATGAAAGCAAAGATCCAACCTTAGCAACCAAAGAGTCGTCGAAAGACCTTGGAGATAAAGGCACAGATCAGGAGACAGCCATAAAAACTTTGAAAAGACACTCAATATCCGTTTCAGCAGTCTGGAGTTGTTCAGTAAGTAGTGGGAATGGTTTATCCAGGGATCTGGTCTACATCAGAGTGTCCCTCCAAAATCAGCTAACAAGGAAGCAGCCAGTCAATTGAAAAAAATGGATAAATAAAATCATTCACAATGGATACACAGATTGGCAAGGAATAATAAATATACACATTTTATTTAATTAGAATCTAATTCCAGACTTACTGCCATGGCAAAACATTCTAATCATTTTTCTACGGCTGTGGTTGTATCAACAATAATGGAAACTTCCCTAATAGAATTACATGTATCGTATGCAGACCACAGTAAATCAAGGAAACCTTCTAGACTGATTCCACCAGGAAAAGGGGTGTCCACCCTACACTGGAACATATGCTTAACCTCTTAAACCTCTGTTTCAATTACTATATATTATTATATACGACAGATACATAAATAGCTAGCTAGCTAGCTAGATAGATTGATAGATTGATAGATAGATAGATAGATAGATAGATAGATAGATAGATAGATAACTAGTGTTCTTCATCCATCTTCTTTTTAAACACAATCATATATAGTATGTAGAAATACAAACCTATACTGTGTATGCAACAGAACATGCATTCCGACCCCAAGCAGAACCCGGAGACCCATCTGACAATAACATCGCATTCCAGGGGCTGTAAAACTGCAGTAGAACTTTTACTACCCTAATTACTATACTCAGTACTACAGTTACTGTAATTACACAAACATATTCCTACAGGGACACTAACATATATGAAATACTATGACTGTAGAGGAAGTTTTTTTTTTAGGAATACAATAAATGGCTTGCTATCAGCTTACTAATTAAGAGCCTGTAGTTTCTAAACATCGTCAATTCAAACATCAACAATTTAAAGATTATACTGCTGGAATTCCTTGGTGTTGAACAACTTTAAGGAAATTTACTCAGCAACAGAAATATTATGGGATTTATCTGTATGTCAATACAGAAGTAAATAACACTTTTAAATGTTAGCTATGAAAATACATTTTACTTATTAAAAATGAGGCTAATTTGCGGGCTTAAATAACAAGGCTGCAAAAGCTCTAATGCACTTAATCACCATGCTCTGCTGCTTGCTTCTCCTTTTTTTCCTTCCCCAGCAAGTATTTTTCCTAGCAGACTTGCTGGCTCTCTCTCTAACAAAGGGATTTCTTCTAGAAGCCCCCCTGCCCCCGCCTCTGTAACAGCTGCTCTCAGTGTTGTATCCCGAGTGACGACGAGTGTTTTTTATTTCAAAGTGTTTTTTTGGAACAGATGGCTGGGGGAGAGCTTGGGGAATGTGCCAACACTGGGCCGGGGAGTGCGCCAATTCCTGCAGCGTGTGAGCTTTCCGGGCCCCAGCTCGCGTGCCTTCACCCTGCCCTCTGCCCTGAGTGGCGCCAGCAGGACTTCCCTGCTAGCGCTACGAACATCTGGTGTCTGGGACTGCCAAAAAAAGAAGCTCAGCGAGGTCCCTACTGAATGAGCGTACGCTGGGTTAGCACATTAACTCAGAGACAGCAGTGTGCGTGGGGGTGGGGTTATGCTGGGACTAGTCATGTAATACACAAACAACCATTTTTCTACTGCTAAGCTAATTTCAATACAAATAATCTCACTTGGTGTTGAATTATCCTGTAAACATGCTGCTTTTTTTCCAGAGAGTAACAGCATATCAGGAATAAAACTGAAACGGGCGTTTTATCAAGAATACAGCTGAGAGCTGTCAGTTTGTGACTGATAAGGGTATAAATGACCGGCCTGACTTTCAGCTTCAGTTTGTCATTTGCCAGAAAGGGCACAAACGAAAAGGTCAAAGTGTTGAAGAGGACTGGACAGGATGACGTGGGAAAACAACAAGTGTGCAATGGTTTTGCACGACAGTGTCAGACCAGTGCTTCACCAGGGAACCCTCCGCAGCTTGCAGTGTCCACATTAATTCCAACACACTGATCTCCAGCACTAGTTTTTCAAGCCCTTTTATAGCCGGCATTGTCCTTATTCCCTGAGGTACCATCAGCTGTCATATCTCTTTAATTAAGTACTTTCATAACACTTTCTGCTGTGGAACAAATTAAAATGAAACATTCCAGATTAAAGTCAATTCTATATATATAACGCTCCTAAAAAGCTGTATTTTTACAAAGCTCATTGTGGCTGATTGTTATTTATTATTAACAGCTCTCCCAAAAATCAAATCTCTTTGAACGTCACTGCATGACTTTGATGTTTTTATTGTCATTAGCATTCGAAAGTATGGCTATTCTCTAAAAGTCCGAGGCTTTACCAAAGCTGATACGGCCACAAGCTTCGGCAGAGAAGCACAGACAAGGAGCTGAACTGAAAAGCCCAGATGAAGTGAGGGGATAGCAGTTGATAGCGGTTAAACTGTTAGTGTGGAAATGAAAGGCCTCCCAGCCGGAGCCTTATTCAGGCATTAAAAATCATGCTGATTTATAGCACGTCCTGACATCTGGCTCCAGGAGAACGCTGAAGGAAGTTCAGCTCAAGTTGACATGACTTCTATTGTCATAAAACTTCACACAAACTCGCCAATCTGCTTCTTTATTCAGTTGGGCCCCTTTTTCTCCCTCATTGAAGGGAAAAAAATTGGCTGAACATCCAGTTTCCTTTCAAACACCACTTGATGATGATTTCACTTAATGGGGTCCCTGTTAGGGGTCGTAAAGGAATGTCTTCCCTAATTAGGACGAGTGCATTCCACCCCTTGTTACCTTTACAAGTGAGAATACCAGATCTTTGTCAAACCCAGAATGAAACCCATTTTGGCCTTCCAAGCCACACACAGCAGAGATATCGCACTCGGGACGGTCAGATCACAGTGCCAGATTAAAGCTGGTTAAGTCATTTGGAGAGTTTGGGACTTTGGTGGAGAACTCAGTTTTGGCTGTTTTTTTAATGATTATGGAATAATTTCTTTTCGCAGCTGAGCCAGAAGGCAAAGCCTTCGATTTACCAGTCGATCTATGTTCCTACCCTCACCTATGATCATGAGCTCTGGGTGGTGACAAAAAAGAATGAGATTGTGGATACAAGTGGCTGAAATTGGTTTCCTTTGCAGGGTGTCTGGGCTCTCCCTTAGAGATCGGGTAAGGAGCTCAGACATTCGGGAGGGGCTCAAAGTAGAGCCACTGCTCCTCCGCATCGAAAGGAACCAGTTGAGGTGGTTCAGGCATCTATCTAGGATGCCGCCTGGACGGTGTTTTGGGCAAGTCTAACCAGGAGGAGGCCCGGGGCAGACCCAGGACACACTGGAGAGATTATATCTCTTGGCTGGCCTCGGTATTCCCCCGGTGGAGCTGGAGGAGGTGGGTGGTGAGAGGGAGGTCTGGGCATCCCTGTTTAGACTGCTGTCCACACGACCCGACCACAGATAAGTGGTAGAAAATGGATGGATGGTTGGATGGATGGATAGATGGAATAGTTTTACACTGGTTATTTTTGTTCACAATATGATCCAAAATATATCTATGTAACATGTTTTGTCCTTTCAAGCCTCTTAAATTACACTAAAGAGCAAAACATATATATGCTTGCTTATATATAACATGTATTTGCTTTATATGGCCCATGAAAACAACGACACTAAGCTAAATATTCAAATAGGTTTACTTGCCCTATAAGCTCTAGTTTTGCTAAATCTGCAAATCCACCAATCGGGGATGACGAGGCGGCACGTGCATATGCTTCAGAAGTCACATGGGGAGGTGACTAAAGTTTGATTCAGAAAGTTGGGTTACGGCTGGGCATAACCCAAAGATTTTACATGCCAGATGGCCATAGTAAGCGGTAAGCTAGGGGCTGACTATCGCCCTCCTTAATGTGCCACATTCCTTTGAGGGCTTTATGCTCAAGTAAGACGATGGGCCTACCTTCCTCTTTTTGGAGCGGCCCTCGGCCTGGAGCGTGCGAGTGCACTGCTCCACGCACTCTGTGAAGCTCCTGTTGCTGTGGTCTGGAGTGTAGTCCATATCAGCGAGCTGGGCCAAGGACAGGATGTAGTTGCAAGCGATTCTCAGTATAGCCAACTTGGACAGCTTCTGGCCATAGGAATAGCAGGGTACCTGTGGAAACACCAAACACCACACATGACATCCTCTGGGGGGCGGAGCCTGCAGGACCTTGTCTGTGCACTCAGGTATACAGGCCTCCTTATTCACAATAAGTGATTTATCTTTGATGTGTCAAAATCCAGCCTTTTTTAAACTTAATAACATGTAAATTTGAGTTTGACAGTAACACAAACATATGATATGCATGAACTAAATAAAACTACATTATAAAAACATAATGACGCATTTGGATTTTGGAACAACGGACAGACTGACTATGCAGCTCTTTAGAATAATTTATATATATATATATATATATATTTTCTTTCCTTTGGTTATATGACATACTGATGGTATGCTAGTCCTCACAGCTAAACTGGAATTAGTCACCAGCACATGGTACAGTCTAAGCTTTGTAAGATTCTTTCCAACACAATTAACAACCATTTAGGATGGCTGAACACCTTACACCTCATTTGCATCAGACGGCCTTCTCTGTGGAACACGAACGCCTACGGCGCACATACTGATCACCTTCTGTCCGCTAATCATATTATACATAAAAATGTAAAGTAAACAGCACAGCTAGTAGCTGATTACACACGGGATAGGTCAATGTTTTCCTTTATCATTGAGACATGTTTGCCTTGGTAAGAATAGAAATGATCTGTTTTTTCTCCTTTAAGCTTAAGATGATTTTCTCCATCACGTGTGAAGAACCTTACTTTTTTCTCAGAAACTGGCTTGGAAACCAGCAGTAAAACATCATAAAATTCATAGTCATCATTTACATAATATTATAAACATATATGTTGAAGAAAACTATGTTTTTAAGGTTGTCTATGAACATCAACTAAAACATGAATATGATACATGAACAATATGTAAGAACACACTTTTAAGAATATATATCGGAGCCCCTACATAATCATCACATCTACATTTTTACATAATCTTCAAAACTTACTCAGAATGGGGGATTTTTCCATTACTAGTCTTTTAATTAACACTTTTTCTTTAAATTTAATTTCAAAGCAAGGGGTTCGTTAACGTAATTGCGTTAAAATATTATATACGAACAATATCTAACAACACATTTTCAAGAATATGTATCCGAGCCCCTACATATTCACGTTTTAGAAATTTTATATGTTGTTCAAGCTGATGAAGTGTGGCACAGAATAGATGAGTAATTTGGCACGTGGTCAACAAATGTCCATTAACGAGTTAGAGGTAGGAAACATTTTCATTTTTTTGTTTTTGCTGTACTAGCTTTCAGAGTACCATAAATTTCTGTGACGTATGTTTAGTGGAGTTCAAAACTTTGCACGGCAAAAGTAGGCCTAGATCATTTTTACATAATCTTAAATTTTTACATAATCTTCAAAACTCTCATTACAAAAATGTTTTTTTTTTTCCATTACTAGTTTTTCAATTAACAGCTTTTCTTTAAATTTAATTTCAAAGCAAAGGGTTTGTTAACGCAATAGTGTAAAAATGTATAGATTTTTAGACCTTTCACTGTTTTGTGACAGTTTTGTGGCTGATTTCTATGATCCATGCATTATGTTTTTTGTAGCTGAAACTGATCGGGCGGCAGCATCACGCATCAGTATCACGAGGAGACCGTACCTGCTTGCGCAGCGCCTCGAAGGCTGCGCTGATGGTATGCACCCGGGTCCTCTCCCTGGCGTTCGCCAGCAGCCTCCGCGTCTGCTGGATGGCTTTGATCTCGGTGACGACGCCAGACGTCTCGGCCGGCCGCTTCCGAGGCGATGCTGTCGCCTGATCGCCGGCGTTGATGTAAGACGCCCTGGGGAGCGAAGAGAATGGTCCTTCAGAAGACCGCTGACACAATACAATCCGTGACTGGAAACGCTGGTCTTGCGCAAACGGTTGCCGGTAGTCAAAGCTTTTGACCTGCGGCGACGCATTACTTAAGGTGTCTTCTGCGTGGGGATCAGAGTGCAGCGACTGCAAGGAAAGACGTTCTGCTGTCGTGGGAAAAGCACCGATTCTCATATCGATGGCTGAGTTTAAGTGATCGGCGTTACATGCAGCCCCGTCAGGTTCCTGCAGCCTTTCCTCGCTTTGCCTTCTCGTTTCCTCAGTCAGGTTTACTCCTAACCCTTCCTCATCCATTTCAGGTTCGCGTTTGTAACTTCTCATTTTCTTAACGTGTTTCACGGGCTCTCTGCTTTTTCGTTTGAACTTTCTGATCCCGTTTACGTCTTTGGCATACAGGGTCTTCAATTTCTCTTCAGTAACAGCCTGCGGATTCTTCATTCTGAGAAAAATGAGTCAGTCACCAGATCAAAATAATTGGTAATGACTAAAAACGCCTCGACAAATCTAAATAAAGACGGAAAAAAATAAAACGATATATCAAGAATCAGATACTTTATTGCAACATATGCCTAGTGAGTAAACAGGCTTACTGATCTGCGCGGCACCATTATTACCCCTTACATTAAATAATACATAACGCATGCATTAAAAAACGCCTAAAGTGCAGCGTGTTGCTCCTGTGGGCTCTGAATGTCATCTGAAGCCCTTGTAGCATTGCCTGCATTTTTGTGAATGTGCTCGAAGATTCATCTGTATTTGTTTAGCTTCAGTTTACATAGAAGCCCCTGTTGGTGAGATCAGTCAGCACGCCGCCTGCAGCAAGAAAGAGCGCTTCACAGCCAGGGAGTTTCAGCGCGCCTCGCAGACCGAGGCTACCGCGCCGCAGCATGCACCTCTCCTCACTGACTGTGTACAGTCTTGAATTCAAATAAGATCGAATACAAAAATCGACTTTGTGACATTTTATTTTCTTACTACGAAGTACTTTGTCACAATTAAAAGCACGGTCATGAGATTGGAGTGCATACTTGTTGGCAAAAAAGGCGATTCAGTGAGTAGGACGTCAGTCCATGACGGGGCACAAACACAAACTAAAGGCAGTTTAGAGACACCAGTATGCACAGACCACATATCTCTGAACTGGGAGGAACCACAGCCACCACACTCGCAGAGCCAGGGAAGCATTCAAACCCACAACCTCCTCTGTGGAAAAGCCACAGCGTCACCCGCTGAGCAACTGAATCAGCATAACTAGCTTTCATTTTACTATTGGTTCAATTCCTCAGCCATTAACAGATTTACTTTGTGATCTTTAAAAGAAGGCAAATGTAATACAGTTCTTGTGTATGAGATTTTACCCTGCTGATTTAATATATTCAATTATTTTGATATTCATATACTTTGCATTTGGCAGATGCCTTTATCCAAAGTAACTTTTTTTGAGAAAGCAGAGTTCCTGGAGCAATTGGAGGCTGAGGGTTTTGCTTTAGAGCACAGTGATGAAATAGGGGATTTGAACCAGCAACCTTACAATCATATGCACTGCATCCTAACCCACTGAGGCATCCTAATCCTAACCCAACTCACCACCACAATTTTATCTAGTTAATTCAAATGAGAATTTTTTCATTCACCTTACAGTATAAAAAAGTAACATTTCAAATGCATTTCATTAAGTTCATCAATCAGATAAGCACTGTCGATTTTCCAGGGAATGTTCGCAAAAACAAAGATGACTCCTTGATTCCTTGCAGGGAAACTGGTCAGAATAAAACTTCTGAGAAATTTCATGATGATGAAGTCTTACACAATAAGTGATCCAGGGTTGTATTTAAGTAGGAACAGTTGCACAGCTGGGAAGGAATTCTTTGTTCTTATGCTGGTCAGGGTGCCATCCCCCACAGCACCAAGAGGGGTTACTGAGGAGGACGGGGGAGCAGGTTAGAGATGAACTCACTAAGCGAGAGTTACTGGCCAGGGTACAAGTTCCAGTCAGGACCTTAGCTGTCCTTAGCTATCCTGAAAGCCAACTTAATTATTCTGAATCTGACTCACTGTGAATAGGAGATAATGAAATAACACAGATATGGCTGTGGTTACGCAGGTACCATGCTGACAGACAGCCGCTTAGTGGATCAGGACTATCATAATAGGTCACTAGTGACTGATGTGTATCGTTTTATCTTGTTGACAGTATGATATTAGCTGCAGTAGCTAAAGTAGCTAAACAATAAATGTAATGTTATTTACCGAAACAGAGTGCTGCTTGAGGGCAGCATGGTGGCGCAGTTGTGAGCACTGTTGCCTCACACCTCTGGGGCCTGGGTGAAAGTCTCTGCCAGGATTCCATGTGTGTGGAGTTTGCACGTTCTCCCCGTTTCGGTGTGGGGTTTCCTCTGGGTACTCCAGTTTCCCCCTCCCACAATCCAAAAACATGCTGAGGCTGATGGGAGTTATCAGTTTCCCCGTAGGTATGTGTGAGTGAATTGTGTGTGAGTGTACCCTGTGATGGGTTGGCACCCCATCCTGGAGTTTTCCCCATCTTGTACCCATAGGCTCCAGACCCCCTGTGACCCTGAAAAGGACAAGCAGTTTCAGAAAATGGACAGATGGATGGAGTGCTGCTTGATCATCAATCAGTCATTTAATGACTGTTGACTGTTAGTGGCATATGAGACCTGTTATGAAGGCAGACTTTTAAAGTTGTTGAATCTGTGCCTGACTTAAATACTTCGACATACAAGCTCATTGTTTTTATGGATTACAGCTTTACTGTTTTTTTTTAAACCTACATCATAGGTTGTAATTCCTAGAATGGCAGCACGATGGTGCCAAAAACACTATAGTGGTAGCATGGATGGCTAAGGAACAAAGAATCAGCCCGATTTTCACCTTTTACTTAGTAATTTGACATAATTGATTATTTTTTTCTCAATTTAATTTCTCCAAAACACTTAAAGATATTGAATTTAAAAACTGAATAGAACTTGTGCATTGCATAACAGACACAATAGTGGTGAGTGTTATTCAATCTTAAAAGTTAATGTTCAGTGAAAACCAGGGGAAATGGAGATGAGACTCGAGTCACTTGGTTAGTTTTAAATGTTTATTTGGAGTTTGGTTGTGTCGCTCTGTGTTTCCGTGGGTTTCCTCTGGTTATTTGGGTTTTTGTGCAGAATTGTAGAGACATCTTTTTGTGTGCCCTGCAATTGGATTCGGACACTCTGTGGCTAAGGGGGCAGTGTGTGGCTCAACCCAAATGTCTCCAGGGACTGGCTGACGGTGCCTTCTCAACTGTGTGTCACTTTGAATAAAAGAGTCTCCTAAATAAATATAAATGGACCTGCAACTTGTCCAGGATGAACCCTGCTTGCAGGTTTGCTGCAACCCTGCCTTAGATAACTGGTTGTAAGTTATGGATGAAACAAAAAAGTCACTATAAGCAAAAGTCGCAACAAGGTCAAATGGCCCCTTGTATTTTGCAGGTCACGTAACAGTGTGTTACCTGAGCAATAAGCAATGGTAAGCAACTTCCATGCACACCATAGAACAGAGGTTTATGCCATTTTATATTTATTTGGGTCATTCTCATGAACCAGAGAATTTTTTCAGGAAAAAAAATTACAATGAAATATAGTGTTTTTTCATGTGGAGCAACTGACGTCACCCTAATTGTTTATATTAAAACTTATTAAAGTTTTAAAAGTTATTTGTTGCTCTGATTGAATCATTTTCCACCATTTTCCCCAAATAGGCGGCCAAAAATATCAATACTATAAGGTTTTAACACAATACTATAATACTATAAGTCAAATAACACAAAACTAGATGAAACACTTATACATCTTTCAACTTTATTGCATGTAAAGCACAATAAACAATCAATTTGTATGGTAATATGTTCTTTTTTAGTCAGTATTTTGTTAGTTTTGTCATTTTCTTCTCATCGCTGTAGCTTTTGCCCTGGATTTGGTGAAATACTTTACAATTTATGACTGAAATAAATGGTAATATAGTAAAACAAATTAACTACAGCAAAGAGGCAAAACTGACACTTCAGGCCACAAAGATGTACAATTTCAGTCTTCAAACTAATTAAAAAATTAGAGAAAATTGATACATTTTAGTAATGACAGACTTTTACAAAACGTACCTGTTATTCCAAAACTAGGGTTCAATGAGTAGGCAGCGGTTACATTTGGTGAGTAATGTCTGTCATTTAGAAAGTAAAATAGTTCCGGTCAGTGATATTGGGTTAAAAAAGAAGCCTTTCACTGTAACACCATGAGGATGTTTTGAATTTGCCGTATGTGGGATGATAGAAAGCAGCGCCCTGGTGCTGCAGTGGGCATGTTGCGGGCTCACAGCCCCAGGGGCCTGAATTTTGCCTTGGCACTTTGTGCATGAAATTTTCATTGTTCTCCCACTGACTGCGTGGGTTTCCTCATGGTACTCCGGCTTCCTCCCACAGTGCAAAGACATGCAGTTAGATTTGCTGGCATCTCTAAATTGTGTGTATGGCTGTGATGCACTGAAATTTCATACATTGTATTCCTTGCCTTATGGCCTATGATTCCTGGGATAGGCTATAGGCTTATTGCTGCTGTGTATTGGATGCACAGTTATGGAAAATGTATGGATAAGTTTTTTGTTAGGTCAAATAAGATTATTATCATAATGCCCCCTAGTGGAATGTTTGATCTTCTGTCTATGTATAACTGTATTTTGCTTATAACTGAATCTGGAGAAGAGAGATGCTATGCCAACTGCTTGGTCAATCTGGCTGTTGGGATGAGTGTGAGACCAAAGGACCATCCCCACAGCACTGAAACAGGAATAGACAAACTTACAACATCATTTTTAAGGGATTCATACTGACACATAGATCCTCTTGGATTGTTGGGATCTAATATTGTTAAACCCAGTGTGGACAACCAAGGTGGAGATTTCATTGCTGGTAGAAAGGGAAGCTGAATACAATGCTAAATGTCAGGGTTAGCAACTCACTGTGTTAACATTTAACGCTGTGTAAATATTTAGGGTGCTCATGTGGCCTGTGGATGAGAAAAAGGGTTGTGGAGCGCGTGGCTCAGCTCTGCTGTCAGGACACATAGGCAAGCAGCTAGCCAGCAGTGTACATTACCCTCCTAACTCCTTCATTAAAGAAGCACCTCAATCTGAAACTCAAACCGCACAACTTACACATAATGTGTGCATGTGTGAAGTGACAGGAGTAGCTATTCACACAGACAGTCACTCAAACACGCAGAACCTGCATTACTGTGAATGTCAGGTAATGTCAGATATGAGTGGTGTTAATAATTAAATTACCATTTCAATTGAATTAACAGACATTTGCCTGGTATTGATTGAAAACAGGAACATGTATTAGAATAAAGTAGCAATACTAAAAATAGTGCAAAGGACTGAAACATGGCCTTCTTTTGCATTGAGAGGGAAAGCATATCTTCCTGGTAACTGCTAAGTCTTCTCTTATCCAGTCAGACCTTGGATACGGGCAGGGCTGGCTCTGTCTATAGGCAGCCGAGGGCCCCCCAATGACCTGCATTGTTGGGGAAGTGAAATGATCATCGGTTTTCTTGGTAGGGGGGCCTCTCAATTAAAGCCCTTGAAAAGGCCCTGGCCCTGGATAAAGGAATGACAGGAGTTGATAGTACCCTGAAACACAGCAACAGGGCTTGAGTTACAGAAATCTGGAGAACAAGTAATCCAGCTGATGAAACTTGTTTCAAAAGAACAGATCTTCATGAAGAAAGGGTGAGAAAATAGGAATGCAAGTGCAGAGACCACTAAATGATCTGGAAGAAGACTCATTACAGACCATACAGAATGACCTACTCAAATCCTCAGTTTTCAAACCAGTCCTGTGGAATGCCAAGACAGTACACATTTTTACTTTCTCCCAGTTCCCTGGCAGTTGGAAGAAAGCAAAAATGTGGACCGTCTGGGGGTCCCAGACAACTGGTTTGAGAAACACTGCTGGTACTGATACTGCCCGTACTGGTAGTAATGCATTACTGTAATCTCACTACTTTTGGCAGTAACAAGTAATGTAACTAATTACCTATTCAAATTAAATAATGAAATTAAAAAGTACTGCATTATTGAAATGCTCTCACTATTCATCACTTTTGTTTTGCATGAAAATATTAATAGATGAATGGAGCCTATCAACCTAACAGCATTCAATCTTACGATGGTGCAGTGAATGGGTGATATTAGGTATGGTGATAAAATATCACAATTGAATTGTCTCACAGTTTCACAACAGTAACTCTAAAATAATATAGCTACCCAGACAGCACACATACATTGGCACGATGTGTCTGTGACGCTTTAAAATCCATCGGCAAAACATCTCCATGTCAGAAACATTACTACTGAATATTGATTCGACATTCCCCTGATGTCTGTGCGATGTATTTGACATGCAACACAATATTAATAAGATCACTGTGCAACGTTTCGCCTGCTATTATTTTCACGATTGGGCTACATAACTCACAATAGGTTTATACTATATATATTTATATACTATAGAGTAGATGTTTATCCCACATATAGGCATACTGTTTAAAACCATATACCAAACAAACAATTTAACTCATTAGAAGTTACACATTTATTATTTTAAATACTGATAACATGACCAAAGCAGTAATGATAGGCCTTACAGGTATGCTGAACAGATTAAAGAAAAATTATTGAAAAAAATGCACCTGCTAAAACACACATTAGCTTATGTAATAATTTAAATATTGTTAATAGGTCTAAATGGAACGCAATAATTTGACGATGATCTTAAACCAACCTCCCAGCCGCGTATGTGTGCTATTTGGGTATGTATGCATTAATAAGAGAATTGAAATAATGAAAAAGTTACTTTCCCTGGTAACTAATTTTTATATATAACTTTTATTTTACTCAGAGCTGTCTGATCATCTACTTTTTAGTCAGACTGATGTGCATATGTATTGTATATTAACACATTCATATTCAATTAACATATTCAATCCTTAACCTTGTGATAATAAGTATGGGTTACTGTGTTTTTATTACTGAAATATTAGTCCCACAAAGAAGCAAAAGTGGCATTTATGGGTCAAAGAAGGAGTCTGTGAGTATTCAAGGGTCATGGTGACCCCACCACTAAGGAGACGCTGAGACTTTCTGTGCTTATGGCCGACTCATCCAATGTCTAATGTGCTTTCGACACCATTATATCAAGATGTAAAATGGTCATTAGCAAAATAGTCGTAGAATGGTTTTTATTTAATTGTAACATATAATAAGAATGAGTCCTGGCTTACAGTAATATAATTGACGGGAATGATTTGTTACTGTGCTGATAATGTGTTGAGTAATATTGAGTTTTTGACTAGTGATTACAATTACTAGACTCAGCTTTCCTACTTTCCTAATTTCATCTTAATGAACTGCTTGTATTTGGACTGTGGCAGGAAACTGGTGCATGGGGAGAACATGCAGGCTGTGCACACACAGGGTGGAGATGCGATCTGAACCTGCAGCAGTCCTCCCCACGGAGCCCCGCGGAGCCCCACGTTTCCCGTTATTACAACTTAAGTTTTCTCCCTAGCTGATAATTGATTGCAGTGACACATTGTTTGATAATATTTCTTTGGATAATAGAGAACTGCACTGTAATTTCCTGAATCACCCAGCTTCTCTCAGCTGGAATTTGCTGTTAAGTTATACAAAAACAGGAACTGTAACAATTTTTGAAATTGAACATGAGCACAGGCCTTATGTCCCAATTATTCAAATAAACATCTACCCATTTTCTATAACCACTTGTCCTATTCAGGGTCGCAGGGGTCTGGAGTCTATCCAAAAGGCTATGAGCACAAAGCAGGGAACAACCCAGGATGGGGCACCAAGCCAGCACAGGGCACACACACATCCATAAGCAATTTGATATCTCTAAGTCACCTTAGCATGTTTTTGCACTGTGGGGGGAAACCCTATGACAACACGGGGACAACATGCAAACTCTACACACATGGAGTTTGGCTCAATCCCTGGTCCCAGAGTTGGGAGGCAACAGTGCTAACCATGCACCCCATTGAAATACATGGCTGCAACTAAATGCAGATATATTGTAATATCAAGTAATACTGAATAAAAACAATAGTGTCCCTCCATTACTCCATTACTAGGGTTTGGAATGCTCTTCATAACCAGCAAAAGACTGATAAAGTTCAGCTGAAATTGCACTAGTGTTTCTTCTGATCCATGCGTCATCATTTAGTTCACTCCCATTTCCCAAATATTCTTCAATTCTCCCCTGGAAAAGCATCCTTCCGGTCACCAAGTATAAGCTGTGAATATCTGCGCTTTCTGAGTTACACTCGCCTTCCCTCCTCTGTTTCAGTCAGTGTATCACTTAGGCGATTTAATAGCCTCACCACAGAGACATGTCTGTTCCTCTGCTGGCTGTCCTGTAGAATATGATTGAAAAACGGAACTGTCAGGCAGTAATGAAATGGGTGTCAGCAAGGCGAGGCGGCGCAGTGGCCAGGCCCTTCTCATGTTGATGTCAGTAGAGAGGACCCACAGCTTACACTGCTGCTTTTTTTAAACACAAAGGCCTCCAGTTGCTCCTGGGCGAGGTGCCAAGCCCACAGCGACCTGCTGTTTCCCCCTGATATTACATTCCTCTGGAATGTCCTTTGCCCTAGCTGACGCCAGCCCTCCACAAGACCCCACAGAGCAACCATGTCCAGCTGGCACCAAGGCCGCGTCGCTCTGAAGGGACAATTCATAACTCCCTTAAAAGGTCTCACTATTTAAATTCAGCAGGCTGTGCACAGTCCCTCCACTATCTAATGGTGTCCTGCAGTAGTTCTTACTCATGTGCTTGAGTGCTTTCTCGTGTGTGCGTGCTTTGAGTTGGTCAAGGATGATATAATGCATGCATGAAATACAACCTTTCCTCATTTTTTATTTTGCACATCTAAATATATATCCTAGGAGTCTGAAGAGATGAAAGGTCAGTGTCATCACACATTCCAGTCCATCTGAGGAATCGTCTGTTCCTCTCTGGCCGATTCCACTGACAGCCAAGCCACCAACCTAGACTCCCAATCTGCCACACCTATCTCATCTCTGAGGCTCACAGCTTACTTTGCATAGCTGCTGATGTAGGCAGTAGCTCGCTACAAATGAGACCCATGTATCTCTGCTGTGGGTGGCCTCCTCGCTGGTGAATTTACAGGACGCTCCACTGCCGGCCCAACACCTCCCCCTGCCAGGAGAAGCAGATGATCTGCAGCTAATTCACACTTGAGTGTAGCCCAAGATGTAGGCAGTGCAGAACAGCTTTTACAGATGATGCTCTTGAATTTTATATAGTGTTTTTCTTTACATTTCCGACCTCCAAAACTGAGATCTAATCAATAACAAGTCAGGTAAATACTCTAACCGCTACATAATGAATACAGTTAACCTATAATTTGTATTAATGTGGCCCTTGATGGAAGAATAACTATCCCACAATAAAAATCCTTTATACAATAGAATAGAATAGAATAGAATAGAATGCCTTTATTGACATTTTACACACACGGTACCTCAAAATGCAATACAATTCCTTGAATAGTCAGAAATAGGTTACACACACACAAACACAGACACACACACACAACATGAATAAATATGAAAATACTAAGTATGATATTAATTATGACCATGGTATAATAGTATATCTAGTATAAAATTAAATACAATGAAATTTTTGGGTTTCAATGAAATTATATGGTTTTAAAGTATACTTCTAAAAATAACTGGTTTGACGACAAAAATGAGCTAAAATACTAGGAATTTGACGGCAGAGTGCCTCATTGATTTGCACTGTGGCTGAACATTTCGATGGTCGTGAGCTTGATTCCAGTTCTTTCCAGTGTGCACATTCTCCCCATGTTTGTATGGGATTTCGCTGTGCACTCCAGTTCCTTCCTACAGTTCAAAGACATGCATTTGGGTAATGTGGTGCCCAAACTGAGTGATCGTGTACCCTGCGATGGACTAGCATGCCTTTCAAAATCCTCTGCCTTATGCCTTTTGATTCTTGGTATAGACTTCAGGCTCAGACTGACCATGCACTGAAGCTGCTGTGGCTGTGGAAGGTGTATGGGTGATGATGCTAGTGTCACTGAACATTCCACCGTAACGCACATGGAGTAATCAGACTCTTAACTTCTGTTAAAGTCTTCAGAGTTAAAGCCTTCCGACCTTTACAGTTTGCTGTAAATGCCAGTGATTCATAGTCATGTAGATTATGTCTGTTTTCATAGCGATGGTGTCTGCTTACTGAGGAGGTCATGCAAGTTCTTCAGTTCTAGCCCTCTCCAGAAACCATGTTAGTGGCCAATAGCAACATGAAAAAAAACCCAGCAGTCTGAGCGAAGTCAGCATAATAAAAGATACGGGGTAGATGATACACCCAACTGCGTAGAAGCCCAAGGGACTGTCAATAGCAAGTGATGGCTTGGCACAGCTAATGAGGCTGGTGCAGTGCAACTTTATGGTGCCTAGTGGCTTGTTTTTCACGACGGCTTTGGTATGTGAACAGTCTGTGCTTAAAGATAACATGCTGTTTTAATGCTGAACATGATCTGGTAGATCGTCCCATGAAACTCAGTATTCCCATTACACTCATATTTGCCAGTTTTTGCAACATTTTATGACAATGAGATTCCACGCTTGATGGAGGCAGATATGCGAGGTCGCTATGATATGTTGGTGCACAGTAGGGTGTTACAATGATCTAGTCTTGATGCTATGAGTGTGTGAACCATCGTTTCCATGTCATATGGAGATGGCTTATTCCCCCTGATATTGGCAGCCTTGTTAACAAGTCCAGAAGATATGATCTTTCAAATTTTAAGCAAAAGCTTGTTCAATAACCCTGTTGGTGCAGAATCAAGTAAGTAAAATACATGCTCATAAATAATAAAGTCACTAAATAATAATTAGATGTGGAAAGAATATGATATAGTTCTTGGAAACATGTGAACAGTAGACAACAGATTTAAGAGATAAAACATATTTGGTTATTCTCTTGGATCCAAGAAGGAAAATAAAATTTCGGTAATAAATTGACGGGGCACAAATACTTAGTAATAACAAATCATGAACAAATCATGAACAAATCATGAACAAATATAGTTGCTACTTGAGATAAAAGATGCACACATGAGATCAGTGTTTCTCTAGTTCCTTCAGAGGTTCCTTAGAAGTTCCTTCAGTAGTTCACAAAGGTTTACAGAATTAACAGATATAGTAAGAAATATCATAAGTGCTTGAGATAAAAGGTGTTATACATGAAATATACATGAGATAACTTGTGTTATTCATGAATTGTTCCTTCAGTAGGTCCTTCAGTAGTTCACAAAAGTTTACAGAATGAACAGATTTAATAAATATTGTAACTACTTGAGATAAAGCATGCGTCATGATTCATTAATAATGAGTTAACATTAGCTCAGATAACTAAAACTTAGTTTGTGGTTAATACATAAGTAATAGTATAACACTATTTTATTTGTGCCCCGTCAAGTAAAGTGTTACCAAAGTGGCTTTCATAAACTCACTGTCATATGAATATTCTGAATTCCAGATAGTTTACCAAAAACAACTTTTTGAATAATTTTTATTATATTAATTCTTCGCAAAGAGAAGCATTTTGAGCCACGTGGAGGGACTGATGTACTTCCTCTTGTCCCTCCTCAGATTGATCAAGTTTAATGTTTTAATATCATTCGGCTGCTAATACGTTGTTCGGCCAACCAATTGATATGTTATTTCAATCACAGCTTTCCTAACAGTAATTGGCTGAGCTTTAATCTGAAAGGAGATATATGATGATAGAAGATATATGCAACAATACATATTGTTGAAATCACACAGAAATTCCTGATAATACTGTTTCAAATGACGCATCTAAATACTAATCTACGGTATGAGTCTGCAGGCTGCTCCTACTCTACATGCCACTGGCCGGGTAACGCACAAGTTCCAAGGCTAATACTGCACTTTGCCAGGCTCTACATGGTCAGAAATCACGTTAATTTTTGCACATGTAAACTGTGAAAATATTTTTACTTTCAAGAGGTACAAACATAATTAAAAAAGCACAAAACAGTTACTGCAAATATTACTGTATAATAATAATAATAATGAAGAAGAAGGAGGAGAAGAAACAACAACCACGAATAAGTGAGGTCTGTAGATGCCCATATGAAGATGTAACTAATTAAGCCATAATCATCAGCTGGGTCCTTCCAATAACAGACCTGTTCCAGATCTGCCCTCTATTCATTCCAGGTGAATGTGGAGGAAGGAAAAAACATGAGTGGGGAGAAGGAGAAGTACAGCAAGAATAACAGCACACTTTGCACTGTTTTGAGATCCACTCTGTACTATAATGTGCTTGGGAACTTTAGCCTCAGGAATTCAACATGTTTGAAGTAAATATTTGGGTAAGAAGTGAAAATTTGTCCAATTTAAAAACCCAATTTGCCTATTTCCATCTCTTTAGGCTACAGGAGGAAGCTCACATAATGCAAGAAGAACTTGCAAGCTCTTCACACACACAGGGTATCAGAACACCCAAGGTGGAGGTGACAGGTCTACCCAGGGAGCCACCCTGCCGGTAACCGGCCTTCCTGTAACACCAGGAAAGGGCTCAGCAGTGTAAAGCTGATACCAATTTTTCAGCGCGAGGCATTTAAGGCATGACTGTTTTACAAGAGTGTTTTAGATCAAGTGTCTTAGATCAATGGGAAAAAATTTAATTGGTATTAGAGCTGGTAGAGGTTGTGGGATCTGTTATTAGCATTATCAGGATAACTGTTAGCTTCTACATTAATATTTTATGGCTGAAGAGGTTCGTTGGTTGACCTCATTACAACTGAAATGTATGTGTTGCTGGTAGCACTAAATGTGCAGTGTAATAGATCCAAATATTTTTTTTTAATGACTGATAATATTTTTTTACTAAGTATCCTTGAATTTCCTTGTCAAAACTGTATAAACGGTCGATTTTTAATCAACCTATACATGTCAAAATGGCTGATATTTGCTGTATA
This sequence comes from Mormyrops boulengeri, assembly GCA_026781065.1. Lineage (NCBI taxonomy): Eukaryota > Metazoa > Chordata > Actinopteri > Osteoglossiformes > Mormyridae > Mormyrops > Mormyrops boulengeri. The sequence continues at coordinate 18,282,142 of JAODLD010000016.1, forward strand.
TTGCTGTAAAATGGCTGTATATTGTGAGCCATCAGGAACTTTTTTACTGATATTATTCCAGAAATGATATGTTCAGAAGATTTGGGAAAACCATTATTGCATAATTGTCTGAAGGAAAGTTTTGCTGGCGGACTGTCATTAATATTCCTGTTCATGTTTACTTGGCAATTTCTTTGGCTGGTTGGTAAATTAAACAAGCTGCTACAAGATGGCGCTGTTACGTAAGTAAGGTATTGCACTGAGTGCTAAATAGTGTAAATAAAATCTAAACAAAATAATAAAATGAAAAATACTATTTAATATACTGGAGTAAATAAATGGTAAAACTGAAAGGCTATTGCTTTTATTTGATGTTGTTTCCTTAATACATTAATGGAGTCTTGAAAAAGTAAGCTTTGATCTTATTTGAGAAAGTCTTCTTATAGGAAAGTAATGAAAAACATGGGGTTTGTTATGGGTAATTATACCTACATCACCTGTCTGTTAGCAGACAATGGACAATGCTACCTGAATTGCAGAATGTGCAGGGAACCTGTACTAAGACACTGGATTTCATTTTCCTGTCAGAAATATTCAAAGTACCCTCAAATAGTTCTTATCTGGAAATGGTAATGATCTCTTGGAGTCAGATGCAATTCTTTACCACCACAGAGATCTCTAAAATGTCCTGATTTGACAGTTTGGCGGATGACTCAGTCAAACTAAATAACTGAAATGTTTTGGAATGTTTTTAGAATAATGAAGAAGCAAGGCTTACATATTGAAGAAATTGATTAATTTCAAAAACTTAACATATGTGATTATGTAGAGGACGTTTCGTTCTTGTCTCTAATTTGATTTTAAGGTTTGCTGATCGGCGAGGTGTGAGGGAGCTCCGATTGTGCGTGGCTTTACAGCAATCTGGCGCTGTGGCGTAGTTAACAGGGGCACCCTTATTTATGAAAGGCAAGTATAAATAGTGTAAGAAGATAGCGCCTGGGGTCATGTGGTTGGCGCCACAGAGCCACATGGGTAGAGAGACGAGATAGCTGGTGTCGCCATGGGTTGGCCTGCAGTGAGACACTCCGAAAGGTCATATTTCTGAAAGCAATACGACCATAATTCAGCAGCTAGAGACCTGCCTCGGCCGCTGGTCTATCCTATAAATTGTTATACAGATAACAATTAGCTGCCGCCCTTTACTGGCCTTCTCAGCCAACTGCATCTTATCATTAAGTACAGATGGTTTTGTGAGCAATGTGAGCAGAACTCTGAAGTTTATTCCTATTCGTTTATGAAAATGATTAAGTAAAACCAAGGATAATCTGAGATTCAAGATTCATTATTTGCCTTTTATACATCTGTATGCACAAGAAATATTACTTGTGTGATGTAACAGAATTAGACAACAAAGCAAAGGCATTTATAAAACATCAAACAAGTATACATATAAAAATTGTAGAAGTATGAACATATGAAATAAATATAACATAAATAGAAGATGGCTGAAATAAAAAAGTAGCTGAAAAAAGTGCCATATGTCGTATTGCCCTATTCAATGAAGTGTCCTGTGCGTTTATGTAGGATACTAATGCATTATTGATCTTTAGTAAGTTGATGAGTTTCAGAGGGAAAACTGTTCTTAAACTGACTGGTGACAGTCATGATGCCCCTTTGCCTTCAGCCAGACCTCAGTTTAGATAACAGTCTGTCACCAGGGTTGTGCAGGATTGCATGAGTGTGATTCCTGCAGCAGTTGCTGTATATGGACCCTATCAACGGAAGAAGAGAGCCTTTGATGGACTGTGCATGTTTCACTATTCTCCTGTACTGTGATGTCGCCATTCCAGACTGTGATTCATCCCATTAAGACACTCTCAACAGTGCTGTGGTAAAAGTTCCCGGATCCCACTCTTCCTTAAGCGCCTCAGGAAGTGAAGGCGTCGTTGTCCCTTTTTGATGATGGCAGTAGTGTTCAGTGACCAGTTCAATCTGAAATTTAAAACTGTTCACTCTCTCCACTGCCACCCCATCAATGCAGACCAGTGAGAGGTTTGCCTGTCCTCCTGAAGTCCAGATCATTTCTTTCATCTTATCATTGTTCATTGTTAAGTTGTTGGTGTGACACCAGCTGAGTAGAGCAAGCTTAGCTTAGAAGTTTAGAAGCCAGCTGAATGCTGAGCTATAAACAAGAAGCAGCATCCGACCGCATGTGTATGGACTGTCCGGGTGATGGAGAGAGGTGTGAAGGGCCAGGAAGACAGCATCATCCACAGATCTATTTGGTCAGTGAGCAAACTGCAGAGAGTCTAGGGAGTCAGGAGTTATTCTGCTGATATGTGACAATACAGGTTTGTCCAGGCATTTCATTGCCACTGAGGTGGTAGTCATCCAACCATGTGACTCTTTTTGGGCACCGGGACAATGGTGGTCATTTTGAAATCCATTGGGATGGTTGCCTCTGTGAATGAGCAGGTGAAGATTGACGTGAATACCTCGGACAGCTCAGAAGAGCAGATTTTCAGCACCCTTGGTTGTAGACCATCCAGTCCCACAACTTTATAAAGATCAGCACCGCAGTGTCCTACACACCTCCTGCTCAGTTACCTGGAAAGTGGGATCTCCTGGTTGACCTGGGATCTTAACAGCCATTTCCATGGTTTGATGCTCAAAGGGAGTGTAGAATGTCATCAGAGAGTGAGGCATTAGTTGTCACAATGTTTGTTTTGGGGCCTTTATGATTAGATATAGCCTGTAAGCCTTGCCACACGTACCACATATCATTGCTGGTGTACTGTTGCTCCAGTTTGGCTCCGTAGGCTCTTTTAGCTCGCTTAATAGCCTTCTCCAGTGCGTATCATGATATTTTTTGCCACATCTTGTCACCCAAGAAGGCCGATCTCAATTCCCTGAGTCGGACAGAGATCACTTTATTAAACAGGGCTTTTGGTTGGGAAAAACCAGATATGTCTGGCTGTCTCACAGTTATCTGTACAGTATTCTCAGTATACTCAATAATATACTCAATAATATACTCAATAATATACTCAGTAATATGAGTGGCCGCCTCTTTAGGTAAATCCCAAGTGGTTGTTTCACTGAGCCCTTTAATTGTTGCTCTGCCTCTGCTGACCATAACTGTATTATTTTCACAGTAGACTGACCGCAGCAAAATGGATGTATGGTCAGACTTGCCAGAGTGGGATTTAGGATTTGCCATGTATGCATTTCAAATAGCAATGTGTTGGTGGCATTTTGGGAAACATTTCTCGAGTTTGCAATGATTAAAATCTCTTACAATAATCAAGGTCACGTTCAGGTATTTGTTTTCATATTTAGTTATAGCGTTTTTTTTTTGGATTGTTTCTATGTTTATACAGAAGGAAGGCCATTATAATGATCACCCAAATGTTATTTTAGCACCATCTTGTTACTGAAGCCCTTTTTCAGTTGTTGTATTAGGTCAGGCTTCTACAGAAAGAAGACAATTATATGAGCACATGAATCAAAAACATCACGCATATGGGAAAAATCTTACTTTACCACTGTAAGGAATACTTTGACTTGTCTTTAAGTTAAATTTTCCACAAATGGTCAAAGATAAAAAAATGAAAGCTACTGAGTTCAGCTTAATATACCATCACTAAATAATGATTGCAGTGTTGACAGTATATTTCATTTTATTACCAATCCACTGTCCAAAAGCACGATAAGAAGTGATAAGTGCTTCCCATCTAATGGTCCCACCCAAATGTTATTTTAGCGGCATGCTGTTCCTGCAGCCCTTTTTTCAGTTGTTGTAATAGATCATGCTTGTACAGCGTAGTAGCAGTGTCAAGTGTATCTTTAAATTGGCCAAAAAGATTTGTCCTGAATACCATTAGAGGACTGAGAGGCTTGGGGACACATAAGCTGCAAATGAACCTTGGTCTGCAGATGTGTGCAGCACTGCCGGCTTGAGGATGCCTGACGCAGGACTAATGAAGCAGTTGGTACCAAAGCGAGAAGTGGCAGCAGAATGGCTTTCGACACCCTGATGGCGCTCAGCTCCAGATTCCCTTTGTCATCAGCCTTGCAGTGTCACCGAGGTGGTGTCAACATGCACAGACTGCACGTCATGGAACGGGTGCCACTTCATATCGGATCACTGTGATGACTGACGGGGCTTTTAAGGGTGCATTTTTAACAAACCTGAAACCGACACTCAGTAACACTTGTTTTGATTTTGTGGTGTGTGGATCATGGCTAGTAGTTTATAGTCTTGTACAGGTTTCAGTATAATTTGAATTGTTCCTCTCTTTTCATGACAAAAGAATCATGAGAATTTGAGTTACCCTGTATCCATCCATCAATCCATCCATCCATCCATCCGTCCATCCATCTTCCAGCTGCTTATCCAGTACTGGGTCCTGGAATGTAAATATACAGTATACAAGAATGTTGTTTTGTTGAACGGGAGACAATACAGTCATGGCGAAGAATATTGGCACCCTTGCATTTATGTCAGAAAGCACACCACTTCTCCCAGAAAATTGTTGCAATTACAAATGCTTTGGTATTGTCATATTTATTTCTCTTGGTGGCACTGGAAGAACACAAAACAGCAGAAGAAAAAAACAAATCTGAGACATTCCACACAAAATGTCAAAAATGGCCTGGACAAAATGATTGGCACCCTCAACTTAATTCTTGGTAGCACACCCTTTAGAAGAAATAACTGATTTTAATCGCTTTCTGTAACAATTAATGAGTCTTTTACATCTCTGTACTGGAATTCTGGACCTCTCTTCCTTTGTCAGCTGCTCCAGGTCTCTCAGATTTGAAGGGTTCCTTCTCCCAACTGCTGTTTTTAGATCTATCCACAGGTGCTCTATGGGATTTAGATCTGGACTCATTGCTGGCCACTTCAGAACTCTCCAGCGCTTTGTCTTAAACCAATTCTGGGGGCTTTTTGAAGTTTGCTTTGGGTCATTGTCCTGCTGTAAAACCCATGACCTATGGCTGAGACCCAGCCTTTTGACATTGGGCCCTAAATTGCGCCCCAGAATTCTTTGGTAGTCTTCAGATTTCATAATACCAAGCAAACAGTCAAGACCACCAGTGCCTGAAGCAGCAAAGCAGCCCCAAAACATCAGCGAACCTCCTCCATGTTTCACTGTAGGGGCCGTGTTCTTTTCTTTGAAGGCTTCTTTTTGTTTTTGGTAAACAGTAGAATGATGTGTTTTACCGAAAAGCACTATTTTTGTCTCATCTGTCCAGAGGACATTCTCCCAGAAGGATTGTGGCTTCCACAGGTAAGTTTTAGCAAACTCCAATCTGGCTTTTTTATGTTTCTGTGTCAGCAGTGGGGTCCTCCTGGGTCTCCTGCCATAGCATCCCTTTTCATTCAGATGGTGACGGATAGTGCGAGCCAACACTGTTGTACCCTGTGCCTGCAAGTCAGCTTGAATTTGATTGGAAGTTGATTGAGGTTCTTTATCCACCATTTGAACAATTCTTTGTTGTAACATTTCATCAATCTTTCTCTTTCGTCCACGTCCAGAGAGATTAGCTACAGTGCCATGGACTATAAACTTCTTTACAATGTTGCGCACAGTGGACACAGGAACATTAAGATCTCTGGAGATGGACTTGTAGCCTTGGGATTGTCCATGCTTTTCTATAATTTTGGTTCTCAAATCCTCAGACAATTCTTTGCTCTTCTTTCTTTTCTCCATGCTCAGTGTGGTACACACAGGCACTCAAAAGTCAACATTTCTCCATTTTAACTGGTTGCAAGTGGGAATTTCCATATTGTCAGCACCTGTTAATTGCTACAGGTGAGCATCACAAAGGAGCATCACATGCTTGAAATACAATTATTTCTTACAATTCTGATACTGTAAGGTGCCAATAATTTTCTCTAGGCCATTTTTGACATTTTGTGTGGAATGTCTCAGATTAGTTTTTTTTCCTCTGCTTTTTTTGTGTTCTTCCAGTGCCAACAAGAGAAATATATATGACAATACCAAAGCATTTGTAATTACAACAATTTTCTAGGAGAAGTGGCGCATTTTCTGACATAAATGCAGGGGTGCCAATATTCTTCGCCATGACTGTATTTGAATATAGACTGCAGAAATGTAATGGGACATGAAAGTAGGGAAAGAAAAACATTGACAAGCCATGCGAAGGGCTTCCTAAGCAAAATGGTTTTCAATGGGTATAGGAATTACCTGTAAATTACCGCTGCTGACATGGTGCTGAGTGACACCGGTAAGGTTCTGCTAGTGTCACACCTGCATTAGAACAGACCCGACCTCGCCAGAACTCACCAGAACCACCACTCTTCCAGAGATCTAGAGAACATCATCCCCAGAATACTGAATGGCGGCGGTTCCTTGTCAGTGACTGGATCCTTGAATTAAGCCCAGTGTTTTTCAAGATGCTTTGTGAAACACTGAGTGTCTTCCCAGATTCCTGATTCTCGTCTCAGAGTGTTCTTGGATTTGGTTGCCCTGCTGGCTGCCTCTTCATCGTCGATCTCTTCCCTGTCAGTCATACCGCACTTGGCTCATCAGTGTGATCATTACAGCTTGTGTAAATATGACTTTCAGAGAGTGGTTGCATATTGTAAAATGTTAAATTTGTTTGTTACACTTTCTAATTTGCTGGCAAATTTATTATCTAAAACCTTCAGTCTACCATTGAAATTCAGCTTTGTCTGTGTAAATGTATGTATTTTTGCCAGTGAGAGTGTAATCATTGGCTCTGTGGAGTGGCTTTCATTTTACTGTTGGTGTTTTCCCTTACATGTAAGAGGCATTTCACCCTGGTTTAAATGTGAGAAATGTGTGAAAAGTACAAAAAATGTTGTTTTAAATTTTTCCACTCATAACAAAAAGGTATATTCTTGCAGCTGTATTCAAATTTAGTTGGTCAAAATGGATGAATATGATTGGTGTGACAATAAAGCCAAACTTGACTTGGTAACTATTTTCAACCTAATATATGGTGAGTTTGCAAGTGAGCTAACAATATTAAATACATTAAAAGCATGTATCTGCAAGTTCTCTCACACTCACCTGCTATACACCTGTATGTCCTTATGGTAGTTTCACATTGTAAGAATGTGTCCAGTATTTAACCGAATATGTTGGAACTTCAGAACACCCTTGTATGTTACTTTCAGAAAATACTTTTTAAAATGAATTACATGACACTTTGATTGTAAATAAAATGTTTATTTGATATAGTGCACAAAAAGGAGACTGAGTTAGCTTTTTGATGTTCCGCAATGAAAAAAGAATAAAGACCTTAGAGGCATTTGTGAAGTAAGCGAAGCCTCATTATTTCACTCTGTTTTACAGAATATAATCTTGTTGCATTGGTCCCATCCAGGGAATGCAACCATAGCATCATTTGATGCACTACTATCTTACATCTGGAAGTTTCTTTCCAGTAAATTACAAAAAACACTACCTCCCCTTAATTGTTCTGAACGTCTGTGGGTTTACTGGCTAGATATATATAATTTATTGGTCCCAAGGGGAAATTTGTTAGTATGCAAACAACCTCCATACCCCACAACTATAAGACCAACATGCATTTATGCTGTAAGACCTGATTTGACAAGCCTAGTTATGATTAGTTATGATGACACGGCAGTCTGTTTTGGTGGCCAGCGGTTCCAGTGGTGTTTTGTGGTGGCCACCAAAACAGACTGCCGTGTCATGTGTGCCAGAGGTATGGATACTGCTGCCTTTTGTGCATTAACAACCTCCTGGTAGACGTAAAACACCAGCGCCTAGTTAACACCAAGACTTCCGTTTCATCTCAGCTGTCGAGTGCTTTGGGTGCAATTGACGCCCTTTGTCCGCCTGCTCACGGAATTCCCGGGCCTCACCCGACCCACGTTTTCATCAGTCACAGTCAAGCACAGTGTTCACCACCACATCGTCACGAAAGGGCCGCCGGTCCATGCCCGTGTCCGATGACTCGATGCAGGTAAATTAATAATAATAATAATAATCATCATTGCTTTATTAATCCCCGTGGGGAAACTGTCCTTACGCCTCCCTCAACTCACTCTTTTTGTAAGCAAGCTGTCCACGAAGGGAGTTAGGGAGCTTGCTCCCTAAGAAATTAGCCATTGCTAAGGCTGAGTTTAACGTGTTGGAGCGCCTCAGCATTGTCCGGTGTTCCAACAGTACCTGGGCCTCCCCCCTGCATATGGTGCCCAAGCCGGGTGGGGGATGGTGCCCATGTGGTGATTACTGCTGGTAAATGACACCAAAACCCCGGATCGCTACCTAATCCTGTATATCCAGGATTTTTTCAAAGGGTGACCTGGTGCTGGTGCATGGCTACCATCAAGTCATGATGCATCCTGGGCACATCACAATGACTGCAGTCATCACCCCATTTGGCCTTTTTGAATTTCTGAGGATGCCCTTTGGGCTTAATAACACTGCCTAGTCTCTCCAGAGGCTCATGGACAGTGTCCTGAAGGACCTGCCTTTCTTGTTCGTCTATCTGGATGACAATCTGCTGGTCAGTAACTTCAGGGCTGACCATATAATGCACCTTGGGATCGTTTTTGAGCATCTGAACAGCCATGGGTTGATCAACAACCCACAAAAGTGCCAGTTTGGCTTGTCCTCCATTGATTTCATCAGCCACCTCATCTTGGGAGACGGGACGATCCCACTGCCTACCAAAGTGGAGGCTATCTCTACATCTCTGCAGTCTGCTGTGGCCAGAGCCCTGCAGGATTTTCTGAGCATGGACACCTTTTATCATCACTTTATCTGGCAGGCTGCTCAGCTACTGTGGCTGCTCTACGAAGCTCTGAAGGGTAGGACAGTCAAGCAGACCCTTGTGTGGACGGATGAGTAGACCCAAGCTTTTCTGGCTGCCAAGTCCGCTTTGGCAAACGCGACCATGCTGGCCCACCTGTTGCCTAATGCTCCAATCACACTCACCATCGATGCCCTGGACTATGCAGTGGGGGCCGTGCACAAGCAGAGGGTGGACAGGACATGGTAACCGCTTGCCTTTTTTCAGCTGCTAGCTCAGGTCATGCAAGCAGAAGTACAGCACCTTTGACTGTGAACTCCTTGGCCTGTACTTGGCTCTGCATCACTTCTGGTTCCTCATAGAAAGCTGCCCTATCACTGCTTTTGTCAATCACAACCACACCAATCACCGGCAGATGTTCCCTTCCATGACTGTGGCACCACCCTCCTGTGCGATGTTTTGACCAGTCGAGCTAGGTCTATCGTGCCAGGCAGTTGGCATCATCACATTTTTGAGGTGATGCTTGGGCTTTCACACCTAGGCAAATGCGCATCTCAGTGACTGGTGGCCGCCAACTTTGTCTGACATGGGCTGTGGAAGGATACCTGCATACCAAGGCTACACTGGAGCCTTTTGTGGTGCCCGAGCACCATTTTGACCATCTGCACATGGAGCTAGTTGGGCCTCTCCCCCAGGTTTCACTCACCTGCTTATAGTGGCGGACAGGCCCACTCGGTGGCCAGAGGCCATACCATTGTCATCCACTGCCACGGCTGGTCTGGCCAGGGCATTCATCGGTAGCTGGGTGTCCTGTTTCGGGGTTCTGTCCAATATCTCTTTGGACCATGGGACCAAGTTCACCTCTGAGCTCTGGACTGCAGTAGCCCAGATGTTGGGGGTTTCCCTCCATCACACCATATCCTACAATCCTCAGGCCAATGGGCTGTCCGAGCACTTCCACCACTCCCTGAAAACCACTCTTCGGGCCAACCTCACGGCTAGATGGACAGGCTGAAGGGCAGCAGTGATGGCGTCTCGTGGAACTGTTGAGCCGGTAGGCATACTGCAGGAGGTCCAGAGTGTCTGGGATGTTGCTCTGGATCTCTCAAAACACTTTGCGATGATTGGAGTGAGTGCTACTGGTCTGTAGTCGTTCATGCAGGTGGCTGTGCTTTTCTTGGGGAGGGGGACAATGGTTGTGGTCTTGAAGCAGGTGGGAACGGTTCCCCCGGCAAAGGGAATGGTTGAAGATTGAGGTGAGAACATCAGCCAGCTCGTTGGCACATGCTTTGAGGGCCCACCCAGTGATGTTGTCTGGTCCTGCTGCCTTGCGGGGGTTGATCTTCCTCAATGCTTTTTGTACCTGGTCTGTTGAGACTGTTGGTGGGGGGGAGGGGGGTCAGGTGGTCTGGGTGTGTGCATGCCTCCTCTCTGTGCTGTGGCTGCGGGTCTCAAAGCGGGTGTAGAAAGTGTTGAGATCATCCAGCAGGTTGCCTGCAAAGCTGTTGGTGCTGGTGGTGGCCCTGTACTCTGTGATGTGCTGCAGGCCTTGCCACATCCGCACGGGGTCAGCAGAAGAAGAGAAGCCATCCAGTTTCTCTTTGTACTGCCTCTTGGCCGCTGTGATGGCTTTCCTCAGCCTTGTACTCCGTCTCACTGCGTGATCTAAATGCAAAAGAGTGAGTATGCAGCATGTGTCGTACCCAGTCAGAACTCTGTTCCCCAGTCAAAACTCTGTCCTCCCTCTGTGAGCTGCAAACACTGAGAACAGCATGCAGAATCCTACAGGACTCTTCACATGTTCTGTTCCCAGCCTTTGAGTGGCTTCCTTCTGGGCGCCGAATCTGCTGCCTGGATTGCAGGACACAAAGGAGAAGAGCCACTTTTGTTCCAAGGGCTATTCAACTTTTGAACTCGAAGCCACTATTACCCTCTGCCTTTATGCACCAAACCACATAAAAGTAGAACCACATTCTTATTCTCCACTATCCTCCCCATTTGTGCATCGTATGTTAGTCTGTTAATATATGTTAGTCTGTTAATATATACTTGCAACTGCAATTTTGCACCTTATGCACACGTACCACTTTATTATTTAAATACCTACTTGCAACTACAATTTTGCACATTTACTACTTTATTTCTTTATTATTCTTATTATTACTTTTTCTATTTTATTGTTCTATCTCTTTAATGTCTGGTTCTGTGTCTGTGCAACACTGCTCTACATGCCTCGAATTGCCCCTCGGGGACAAATAAAGTTTATTGATTTGATTTTATTTGATTAATCCAGGGCTTCTGGTTGGGGAACTTCCTGACTTGTGTCAGAAAAATAAAGCAGCAGTAATATGTTGCACCACACGAAGGCAATGGCAGGCATAGAAGACATTTGGTCTTATGAGCACATGACCTCATATCCCAAGGGGAGGCGCAGCCATTTTACAAATATATGCAGCTATCAATCACCCTGGATGCAAATATCCATGATCGTTGCCACCACTGTTCCAGGGTGGAAACTCAGGCCTCGGTTGCCACTTCGCAAGCCAAAAAATTGGAGCCTATGCAACTCGGTCGCGCCCCCCTCTCCACGTCAGAGAAACAGAGGCAATATCAGTGTCGCCTCTGCCTCTATTGCGGTGAACCCCAGCACCTTCTCCAGGACTGCCCATACACCAAGAGGACCCTGTCAAGGTACTGTAGGCCTTTCTGTTCTACTGAATATAACTCAGGCCGAGGTTGCGTTGCCCATCTTGATTACTGTCGGGGAGAAAAAACCTTTGTCAAGAGCTTGATGTACTCTGGAGCTGCAGGAAATTTTAATGTTTAATGCCAAAACAAATATATAAGAAATAATTTATTTGCCATGAATTATGTCTATGATATTGAGTGAAATGTGTGACCATGCCCCAGTCAGTGAAAGTGTGTTCCCTACCCCTAGACCCCAGAGGGTTAAGCATCTACAATCTGATATGGATTCGTGAGGGAGATGAATGGAAAATGTCTTTTATAGACCCACCTAGGACAATATGAGTATCTGGTTATGCCTTATGGGTTAGCTAATAGTCCCTCAATTTTCCGGTCCTTTATGACTGAGGTCCTCTCCAGTTTGCTGAACTATTGTATGATTGTTTATATTGATGACATACTCATTTACTCTCCTTCTCCTGAGGGGACTGCATGTCTACCATGTCCGTGCAGTCCTCCAGAGATTACGTGACTACCACTTTTACATCAAGGGGAGAAGTTCCACCGCCAGATGATGAAGTTCCTGGGGTATGTCATCTAGCCCGGATCGGTGGCGATGGACGACAATAAAGTCAAACAAGTCTGGGAGTGGCCCCTTCCCCATATGGTAAAGGAACTGCAATGTTTCCTGGAGTTTGCTAACTTTTGCCGGTGTTTTATCATGGGTTTCAGTCAGGTGGCTGCACCTCTCACTTCCCTCACACGGGGGAAACATCCAGCCCTTCAGCTGACTCCAGAGGCCATCACTCCAGGCAGCATTCTGCTCTGGCTCTCCTTCAGCTCAATCCTGAAGAACCAGAGGGCTGATGCCCTCTGTTGTCAGTATGACCCCTTGGAAACCGATGTCCAACCGGGACCAGTTCTCCCACTTTCGTGCTTCGTGGGACCAGTAGTGTGGGACCTAGAGAAGACCATGCAAGTGGCGAACCAACAACAATCACCACCAGCTACTTGCCCAGCTGGTAAGACTTTTGTGCCTGCTAGATACTATACGGCCACCTTACAATGGATTCATACATCTCACAATACAGGACACCCTGAGTGGCTGCTACTTTCAGACTCCTCTCCCGACGATATTGGTGGCCCGGATGATGGAGGGATGTGGAGGAATATGTCTCATCTTGCCCCGAATGTGCTAGTTCAAGTCCTCCAACACATCTCCAGCAGGTCTACTTCAACCACCCCTGGTACCATCACATCCGTGGTCCCATATTGTGATGGACTTTATAACTGATCTCCCAGCTTCCCTAGGGAAAACTGTGATCTTAACTGTCGGGAACTGGTTATCCAAGATGTACTGCCTTGTACCCCTTTCCAAGCTCCCATTAGCGAACAAGGTGGCTAAACTCCTAATTGCCTTGGTGTTCCAATTTTATGGTGTCCTCAAGGAGCTAGTTTCCGACCGAGGACCACAATTTGCCTCTCAAGTAATCCGCGCCTTCTGCCAAAAATTGGGTCTCTCTGTCAATTTAACGTCTAGTTATCACCCCCAATGAAATGTTATGGCAGTGTGCACCACATTGCAAAGATGCTGCAAATTCTTTGTAAAGACCGGCCCGCCAACTGGGCCCATCATCTTCCATGGGCGGGTTATGCCATTAATGTCATGTACTGTCATGGAAAGAGGGGCGGGGAGCACCCAGTAGCAGGAAATTGGCTCGCTGCCCCTCCAGCGATAGAAAAGGAAGCAGTTCCCGTGAGAAGTTTGGGAAGTATCATTGCCTCATGAGCTGTACTGAGTGTTTCTCTAATTTTGTCTTTTATTCTGCCTGCTTAGTCTCTGCCCTGCCTGCTCTCTCCTCGCTTGTGTTTGCCCTGCCTGTTCCTGTCATGCTCACCTACCTGCCTCAATCCTGGCTGCTCCTGCCCCGGCCTTCCCCCTTTGTCTGGTGTTTCTGTCTCATGCCTCATCACCGGACGGATTCCCCCTCGGTTTTGGACATGATTAGCTTTCTCCTACTGCCACCAACTTCAGACTGTCCCTCTGGCTTTGGTTGTACAGGCTCCTAAGTAAAGTTCCTGTTCTCCTGATATTACCCAGATAGCAAACATAGGTTGAAATGACATTGATTCCATATTATGCAACTTTGATCTTCAATGTTGATTTAGCAT
>JAODLD010000016.1:18299700-18320667 GCA_026781065.1 Mormyrops boulengeri
GTCGCTACTTGATCAAAAAAATAGCGTAACTACTGGAAAGTTATTTGATTCAGAAATCAGCGACGCTACAGGCAAGCCACTAGAAAATGTAGTTAAACTAATAGCTTCGCTACATGTAGCGGCGCTACCGCCCATCACTGGTCCTGGTGCTATCCAGTGAGCTGAGATGAAGACTGGACTCCTTCGGCACTTGGTCTCTTCGGAGAATCTTTGGGAACCATTGGTTTGACTTTGTGTTGAGAGCGGTTGCCAGAGGAGTCTGGAATGAGGCACATTACCTGCATTGTGAGGGAGTGTCAGTTACGGCACTACAGTCATGTGGCGCGTTTCCCTGATGGCGATCTGGCTTGCAGGATCCTCATAGCTGGGGACCTGAGCAGCTGGACCAGGCCAAGGGGACACCCCCGTAACACCTGGCTGCGGCAGATGGATGGCCAATTCTGGAGTTTGGGACTGGAGCATGTGTCTGCCTGGGGGGTTGCCAGCCGGGATCCCAAGGGGTTTCTCCATGTGGTGGGTGCGGCAATGCGCTGCATCAGCACATGTTCCCCAACCTGACCTGACCTGAGTTGACGATATTGACAGTGTCACCCAAATTATTTCATTAGATGCAGAATTTTCTGCTTTTTTTTCAAATCACCTATTATTCTGTGGAGGAATCCATAAATCGGAAAGACACAGTAATCTAATTATACTGATCTGTTTGCTGCTTTTGGTCTTTTGAAATATGGCAGGTTGAATGACTAACTTGGTCTTTATAACATACCAAAGAACGGGTGCCACATATTACTGAAAAAAATACATTTACTAGAGAAAAAATATGTAATAGGCTTTCAACTACCCTAGTCATGTTTCTCTTATATGCTAATTATTTGGGTAAGAAATGTTGAATCTCTTTCTAGGAATCATATTTCAGATGAGCATAATTCAGCTGCATCATCAGATGACGTACTTGCCAGTGAGGTGTGCTCTGTGGTCACTCATTAGGACAGTATGCCCTTTTTTAAAATAGCACCTAGTCCTTCCAAATGCGTGATCTCATACCCCTTTATTGATTTGTGGTTTCTTCTGCTTCTCTGGAAGCCTGATCTGGGTGCCTTTTTCTTATAATCACTTACATTTACGTTGCAGTTTTTACATTTCTATTTATTTAGCAGAGACTTTTACCCAAAGCAAATAGAAAAAAGAAAATATTGATCAGCAATATTTTCCGGAGCATGTCAATATTTAGAGTAGAATTAGGGTAATGATTGTGTCCTCAATAAAGTTGCTTGTGTACATGAACAGCACAGTATTTTTAATGTGTATCAGTTTACACACTTCAAACATCATCCTCCTCTTTACTGCAATGGTTCTAGACTAATCAGAATCATTTTAATCCAAAAGAAACAAGGTAATTACTGATAATTCAGTAAATAATAATTTTAGAGGGACATGATGATGATTCTAAAGACCCTATGTCCTGAACCCTGCTTCAATTGTAATACGGATCTAAAAACACATATTAAAGACGGAAAACAATTTTTGGAACTGGTAAGAGTACATATATATTATAGAATAAATATTATGAAATTAAAAGAACTACATTTTATATCTAAGATAAAAGACATAACGATTATCTTGTTATCCTCCGAAGATTTATTTGTTTCTTGAGTTGAATGTGACATAATTTATCAAGGGTAAAGTATCTATCAGGGCGAAAATATTTTATTATATATATTTGCATATTTTTGGTACAATATCTGGATGCTATACAAAGAGAATAACTGACTATATCCAGTGAACAAAGGTGGTTCCTTAACTGCCCTGTGAGAGTTGTTGGTGTACAGCCTCACCAAAAATAAACACTGTGTAAGACTTCCCTGTCTCCCTCATGTGAAGGAATTTAAGTTTTGCGCTGTATGAATTGAAAGCTCAGGGCCCCTTTTTTTAGCCAGGGACAGAGATCAAGTGTATTATCTTTCATGAAAATTCCTTTTCTGCCTTTAATGGTTTCCTGAGGTGTTAATGTAGCAGGGATGTTTGGATAGTTCATGCAAAGTCAGAATGTGATGTCACTTTTCGCCTGACCCCCGGAATGCCTTTCAGTTCCGTAGATGTGCATGTCTGCATCTGAAAATAGCTCAAACCACACTAATACTCCAGCAAGAGCCCTACTTTCCATCTTGCCTTTTGCCTCCTGAAAGTGGAATCAGACTTGGATTAAACCTCGAGAGGAAGCCCAAAGCATGTAAAGAAAAAAGGTGAAATGTTCGGGTTTTAGGAACAAATGCTGCTTTCTTCAAATACGTGGGGCTTGAGAGACACCGCATGGCTGGTAAGACTGTTTTCTTCTGTTGCCTCAGTATGGTACTGAGTGACTGTCTGGCATATACTTTGATCCAGCACTGAAAGTCAGCATTCCAAGAGGCGAATTTGAGGTTTGTGGCTAAAAACTGAAAAACAAGAAATCAGTTGAAGCTGAGATAGCAATAGTGATATACTGCATCCCTCGCCTAACCATTTACTGAACTTGATTATATCTGCTGAAAGCTTTTTTTATCACAGAGATTCAGCTATGTCGGATTAATTTATTTATTTTCGGAGTTACCTAAAATATTTCATGTGCTGTGATTTCTGTAATCTGAGTAAGACATCCATCAGGACTGGTTTCTTTTAATGAAAAACAACCTTTAAAAAAACCTTTCACTTTTCATGAGTGTCTTGAAGGTTGACCCTCGAATCAGAATGCAAGCATCATACAATCACAAAATGTCAACAAAGCAAAGACATGTCACATTCAGCTCTTTTTGATAGCATTCACAGATCTTTCTGGGGACCTGAAAAATGCTCCCCACAACAAGTTTTTATTACATTGTGGGGAACATTTGGTCCCCAAAATGTAATATAAACATAATACGCACACACACATACACACACACACACACACACACACCCACACGCACAATCTTATGCATATATTTAGTTGGTGTATAATGACACTTATATTTATACTGGTATTTAATATTGGCAAGCAGTCATTACCACTATGCCCAAAGACTGCGAAAACATGTTGACAGGTAATTAATTTTTTCTCCCATATTTTCTAAGATGTGACAATAAGTCTATTTACCCCCAGTCAAAGGGAGATACCTGAAGTAACGTGTCCAGCTATTTATTGCTTTCTGTAATTTGGGGAGGGAGCTTCTTACACTTATATAAAAGTGTGTAAATATTCCTTTATCTGCTATGTGTAAAGCATGTGTTGAAGTGGAAAACTTGTCAGGGGCTACGCAGATGGTGACAGGGCTTACAGCGGTCCATAAAGAAACACAGCACTAACCATCTGTCACTTTGGAGCTGCGTTTGTGCGTGAAGCTGGGCAAAGCTGGCGAGCGGAACTATACAGGTTACCATGAGCGATCGCACCGTGAGCTTCGTTCTGAGAACACATCAGTCTTGTGAAAGCATCACTATGGTGTAGTCACTTTGAAAACATTTTTGTATGTCATAACCATTGTAATTTTACACATGCATGTCAAGACATTATGCCTGTTAC
Source organism: Mormyrops boulengeri (assembly GCA_026781065.1). NCBI lineage: Eukaryota > Metazoa > Chordata > Actinopteri > Osteoglossiformes > Mormyridae > Mormyrops > Mormyrops boulengeri. Next base: position 18,303,239 of record JAODLD010000016.1, read on the forward strand.
ATCAAATATATCCACAATCCTAACTGATGAACTGAATGACATCAGGGCATAATTTACTGAAGGTTCCATTCGACAGTGTGTCTGATGGAGTATCAGGAGATTTCAAGTTCACCCTAAAACTGATTTTTATTTTCACAGCTCTGACTGATTAATGGCGTTGGAAAAATTCAGTATATCAAAGTATACGTAGAAATATAATTAAAACTGGCAGCATACAGCATAATTTTTTCCTGTCTTGGCCACCTGGCACCTTTTCTGCGTGGATTTCTACTGTACACAACTATTGGACTTGTGGTAAAGGTTTTAAGACTGGCGCCGTTTCTGATCAACCAGTCACAGAATAAAAATGAAGAAATCAATCAATCATAAAGTGAGAAATAAATCAACAAGTCACATGGATGAGAAGCAATGCTACCAATTTAATACAAAGAAGCAGCTCATTACTGCCCTGAGCATTTTACATCTACTGTATGACACACCCTTGCAGTCATGCAGGTTTGGTGCTAAACTCAAAGAGCACAAGAAGGCACTTATCCCATTCATGTGGGGATGTAGCAAAACTGTTCACGGGACCTGAAAAAGGTGCTCTTTGTAAGACCTGCACTACCTCACTGTTGCAGTACCCTCAACTCAGCTGTGACTCAGAATAATAAAATAACCACTGTGGTGCCTTCTGCCATATCTGAAACAAGCTGAGACTCCCTTTTTTCTTGCTGTAACCTAAACAGTGACTTGAGTCATTTTGCTCTATCTTTAACAAAGCTGTGACTCACATCACTCTGCTGCATCTTAAATAAATGGTGGCTCGGTTCAGTGTTCTCTCTCCTAAACCACATTTACCATGGCTGCTCTTCCTTTCTGCGACCAAGTCACTGCATTGTTTGTTGTGCTGGAACCCACTGTAACACTATATTTTACACACTGCACTTGTTTGTCAGTAAAGCAGAGCAGTAAATCACGACGGCTGATGTAGACAAGCTCAGCTGTCTAGAAATACACTGGACTCCAGCTGAAATTTCTGCTGGAATTTTACTAATAAATTCCTCTGGGGTTTCTCTTCTAGGGTTTCTGAGCACACTAAGCATTTCAGCAAGCTCAGCAATCTCAGAAAAAAGGATGGGTGAGAGGGGAACCACTAACACCAATAATAATAATCTCACATTAAACAGCATCCTTCTGTCTCAGCAGTGCATTTGTTGTGGGGGGGCTTGCCAAATGACTAATGGAGCACATAACAACAGGTGTAATTATTCTGACATCATGACAGACATTAAATAGACTGCTCAACTAATTATGAGAGTGACTAAGCTACTTTGTGGGCATCGACGTGGCAAGCCAGCGGTGTCCTCTGTTTTATTAGAAGTTGGCAATGCAATTGTTTGAAAACCTAACATTGGAGTAAATCATCTAGGATCTTTTGAATAATCAGCTTGTCTGTCACCAACTATTAGTGTCAATGAAGAGGAGTTAAATAACTAAATAAATTCCCTCTTATGCCTTTTTAGCCATTCAGTCTACTTTCCAAGGAGAGACTGGAGCCTTTGCCAGGAAAGTACAGGGCGGAGGTCTCAGACTTGATGGAATGTCAGACCATCGTAGAGCATTCACTCACACACGCAGTCATGTCCGCCAGGCCACTGTAGGGCATTCACTCACACACGCATTCATGTACTCTACCAGGCCACTGTAAGGCATTCACTCACACACGCAGCATTTATAAGGAGTGATGCTTGAAGATTTATTAGTCTGAGTTATATTAACTCTGTACTGTGCTAGTGGTTTGGCATAAAGAAAAGGAATAAATCACATTTCTCATATACATTGCTGGCATTGTCAAGAAATATACTAGTTTGAACAAAGCTTGTTTGGATTTAAATGCCATTCCTATTTTTTCCACGTTTTCTGTATTAACCTGTAATATACTGCTCCTTGTAACATTACAAGGTTTTAAAAAAGGGTTACTGCTTATATTTCAGAAACTGGTTGATGATTGGCATGTAGATGCTGACTTACCTGCCAATGCAATAATGAACGGAGTTATTTTGATAATTTAACAACAGTAAACAGATAGTGTAAAGAGTAACACAGGGTGATAATGGAACAGTCATATTACAACAAATTAGTTAGGAATTAATGTTTCCCAGCCAAAGTGGAGAGAAAATCACTATATGCTCTATATAGAAATACAAAAAATAATTCACATCAGCTTCTCAGCATTTGTGTATTTTCATATTTTAAACAAGAACTGTATAAGACATTGTATCTCTTCAATCGCTATCCTCAATTGGATTAGACCAGTGTTACTCAACCCGGTCCTCTTCACTTCTTCTCTTCACTAACTACCTAGCTATCCTCAGTCTGGGGGTCCCAATGGACCGGGTTGAGTAACACTGGTCTAATCCAATTGAGGATAGCTAGTGAGTTAGTGAAGAGATACAATGTCTTATACTGTTCTTATGGACCCTCTTCACCTTGCCAAGGTATGGCTTCAGGCATATTTACATTCCCTGTATTATAGAAAATCAGCAAACCACTCTTAGGTACAAGGTTGGAGAATGACCATCCACAATCACACAATCTCACACCATGGGCAACTTAGAGGAACCAGTTCACCTAAATGTACGATATTGTGCAAAGGTTTTAGACAGTCAATGAAAATGGTGTTTAAATTATGTTCATATTGGTGTAAAACTATGATATTATGTCTGTCAAACTGTATCAGCTTAGCCATTTCAAAACCACTCCTAATGTCACCCCAGTATTGCAGTAATCATCCAGTACACTCATGTATTTTTTGACTGGATCACCACCCCATCTTGTGTGGCTAATCAATACCTCATTGAGTTATTTAACTAATGAAGTTAATAAATTATTTGAGCTGGTTGTGTAATTTAACAAATACATGGAATGGCTGGGGTGCCCCTGAGGAGAGGTTTGGGAACTGAAGCGCTGTTAATCTATCCATTCAACTAGCTATCAGTAACTTCTTGGAGAACAGAAGAAATTCTTGTTAGCTCTTATTATTGTCATGGTTAATTTGCCTATCTTCAAATATTAAATTGTCTTTTTTTTCTGAGCAAATATACACTTACAACCCAGATAAATAGCCTTCAACATTTCTTTGTCTTTGTTCTTTGTCCTGTACAAGATGGGGAGTTAGTGGAATGTCCACACCACCCAGACACTCATCAATGACCTTTGCATCCATCTTCTGCTTATCCTAGTCAGGGTTGTAGGGGGGCCTAGAGACTTTCTTATAAATAATGTTATATAATTAAATATGAGTAAATAATTCTACACATAATATTATTTACAAAAGGTTAATGACTATGCTGAAATCCTGTAGTTAATAGTACGTGGATACCCATATTAATTAGCCGAGTTGGTATCCTCATACAGTACCTTTGGCTATACAGTGCACATGTATAAACTGTACAGTACTTGCCTGAAACTGCAGAGTGCAGGCAAGGATTTTACAGTGTCAGCTGTTTGCACATTAACATTGTTATCATTCTCTGCGCAGTCATTATTAACACTGATGAAAGATGCCCACCCATTCCAGAGTACATGTCCTTGGGTTTGCCCACCCACCAGAATTAATTTGGGAGTAACAGGCAGGATTTCTTTTTTTCCATTGTGAGTGCTTGGTGGCCCAACACCATATGATACATGATACATGTCAATTGGGCTGTTAATTTCCAGTCCACAAATTTAATGCAAGACCCGAGTTATTCCGTTATACTGTAAAAACACTATGATCGCTGCATTTTCAATACCTTGGTTGTTTGTGTGGAGTTTGATTGTTCTCTCCATGTTTATGTGAGCTTCAGATTCCTTCAGCAGATTAAAAATATTATGTGAAGTGGTGTCTGTAAATTGCCCTTAGTGTCTGTGTGCATTGTAACAGCTAAGCCGCTGCATCCTGTCTTATTATGCATCCTCAAAAGAGCCATTCTTTACATTAAGATATATTGCCGTGGTGAGAGATGTGACAGGGCCTTGATGTTTCAAGGGAAGGGCAAAGTCTTGCTGTGTGAGTGTGTAAGGGAGACTGGAAGCATGGTTAAGTGAGCAAATTTGTATCATGTTTACCCGTTATTTCATGAGACACCTTCCTTCCTCCAAAATCCCATTTATCTGTCTGCTGTTAAGAAGAACGAAGTTTTTCCAAACACTGCTAAACACATCCAGTCAATGAAAGGGTTAAAGCTGCTACAAATATTGTATCAAATCACTTCTTCCATACTAATGAATGTCCTTAAAACTGCTTAATGCCGTCACTCAGTAATTACAGCAGGGATGGGAGAAGTTGTACACAGCAGGTAGTGTTTGAAAGGGTTGTTTTTGTACAGCTTAATATGGTGTATAATTACTTTCCTGATTAAAAATTTTTACAAGGCTAGCGGATATTTTTTTCTTTCATAAATTTAACAATGTGAACATATTGATTTACCCCCTATTCAGGATGCATCAGGGTATGTGGGAATGAAAATCAGAGAGAGGTGAGCAGGAGTATGGCGTAGAGGATGGGAGTAGGACAGCCCTGTGTAGTGGAGAATGTAAAACCCAGTACAAATGTGCTGTACATTAAATGTTAAACGTATCAGACAAGAGGGAAGTGACATAGGTGAGATAAGTCAAGGGCCTAACTTTATGCTAAACATGGGGGGATGAGGTTTCCACCCATTTTGTGATTGTGTGGGGGGGTGGATTGGCTGGTTTTGATTATTGGGGAGTTCACAACCCCCTATTCCCCTCCTAATTTAGATCAACTCTGCACATTTCTCACAGTATTATGGTCACTAGGCTATCAAGAGCAGTTTAACTACCAGTAAGCTAAACCAGTGAAGCAGCCCCTTTTTTGGCCTCCATGTCTTGCTAACATGGAACAGGCCTGCATTGTTTGTTTATTTAGACCATTTACAGATTTAAATAAGGCCTAGAGGCAGAGTGTGGCTCAGCGGCATGCCTGTGATCGGATGGTCATAGGCTCAGTTTGCATTTTCCTTGTCTGTGGCTCAACAGCACGCCTGTGATCGGATGGTCATAGGCTCAGTTTGCGTTTTCCTTGGCTGTAGCTCGTTGCCGGACTCACTGCCAGTCGCAGCACCTTTCACACCTACAGGATTTGGAGTCGCTGTCAGGTCCAGATATTTAGCCTGCTAGATATCTGATGGGCATCTGTGACACATCGGTGACTCCGTCGGGTCGCGTTGTGAACAGTTCACAGGTAGCGATCGAGCACCGATTTGCCAGTGCCTATCGCATGCCGATTTGGCTCAGATCTGTGGGTTTTGTCACCAATTTCCCAAAACTGTCGAGGAATGGATAACCGGGCTGAAGCCGTGTAGTGTGAACTTAGCATTATACTGCAAGCTGGCATTTGCTCAGACATGCACCAAGTGGGAAAACAAATCATCCAATGAGAAAGATGCATGGAGACAGTGAGACCTGAAAAGAATAACAACAAATGGTTTGCGATGGCTACTGTGATCTAGGTTATTTACCTATACAGAGTCAGAAATTTCGTCTTGTCTTTACTTGTCAGAGCATAATGAGCATTTTCGTTGTGAACCATTTTTTCATTTGCGTTGTCATTACAATTTAGTCATGAAATAAAAGGTTGTCAGCAAAAACTAATCATCAAAATTTTCATTGACAAAATTAGCACTAGCACTACTACTACTAATAACTAATAATAATAATAACTACTAATAATAACTAATAATAATAATCATTATTTTGTATTATTATCATTAATTATAACAATGGTTATTATTATTGTTGTTTTTATTATTATTATTATTATTATTATTATTATTATTATTATTATTATTATTATTATTGTACAGGTCCTGGATCTCATTCATCAGACCTAGATGTGCTTTATGGGACAGTGCCTTTCCTAAATTGGAATCCAGCCCAGATGGTGAAATGACTCCAATTCCAATTTTCATTTCTGTGAAATTCTGTGCAGATGTGTGGAAGCCCCACAGCTTTAGTGACGGGGCACCGAACGGGGAGGGAAGCAGCTGCTCTTTTCTTGCTGGAGGCCCCAAAAGCGTCAGTCCCCGCCTTCCAGACCGGAGGTCTCCAGCCCTGGTTGGTCGATGCGTTTATTTTGTAAATTACACTTAATAGAATAATAGTGTCTAAAGCAAAATATTTAAGTTACCCACTGAATAGCTTGGATTTTTATGATTTTGTAGTTGAATGACATCAAAATCCAGAAAGATTAACAACTGATTTTCATCAATATAGGAACCTTTTGTTTTGACTTGTTTCACCAAAACTCACTTATACCATATGTTTGTGCTGTTTTATCTGTTGTTTGTTTGGATTCTCTGGCTTCATTTTTGGGTCTCTAAGGCCAAAAGTTCACCTTCTTCTCAGCAGCAAACTTCAAAACCTAAATTCGAGAACATGTAACACAAGTTGCCTATTTGTAGAAGTTATGATGAGTACAGTCCCTTATACTGGGAGCAAACGGCAAGCCCAGAAAGCCGGGGCAATGCCCCTCCCAGCCCCGACTCCTGCCCCACTCAGCATCCTTGCTCTAATTCACCCTTCACTTCCTGTTTTCGCTTGCAGCTTCAGGTCTTGCTGATGTACAGACAGCCATCCTGCAGGTGGACTGTGCTCAGTTACAGGTCCCCATTTATTACCCCCTGCTTTGTGTGTGCACTTTCCCTCAAAGCCCTTTCCCCCACACCTTACTCTACTTTACTAAAACTAAAAACATCAAGACTTTACAAACATTTTCCAAGAAAATCTGGGAAATTTACAGAAGATGAAATTAGAAAAGAGACCTCATTACCCTGAGCTAAGGAAACACTGTGTGTTAAGCTACCTCAATACTTAGCATTACATTTTCTGAAGGTATGTCTAATTAATGCTTTTGTTATTGGTTTAATTATTTTTAAGGGGATTTTTCCCAGACCACACTGTATTCCTCTGGGGGCTGTGCTGAGTCCAGCCATAGAACATTTGGGTATGTTAAGAGGATTGGAATTCTTATAAATAAAAATTGGACAGTGATTGAAAGAATTGAAATGAGTTTTTTTGTCCAAAATATCTACCTAGTTTTTAACACAAGCAGTAACCATACCACAATAAAAAGACACATCATCAAAGAAATGACAAAAATACTTCAAAGTTATCCGAAACAATCTTTTTGCTATCTAATATTCTTTAGCTTTAGTGAATGGGGTCGGGAACATTGTATAGTGAATGACAGACATGGTTGTTTGTCTGCATTGCACCCACATTAGTAAAAAGGGCTGTATTAGTCATAAGCTGTTCTCTTTCCTGAATTCTTTAGGCTACAGATGATCACATTTAATTGAGGGCAAATTACCCTTTTATTATTTTTATATTATATTATTTTTACAACATAGCTGTAAAAATCGCTTTCAGTATCATTATTTTATTGATTCCTTTATATTTATATCTATATTTAATGAAGCACTGTGGGATAAAATTCTATTTAATCATTTACCAAGCGGTGAAGTACACTTTATTCATCTGTAATAAACCTAAATTTTCAAACCTAAATAATGACACTGTGTATTAATCCCATTGTGTCCTTTGTGTTTTTGTAAAGAACAGCTTATATTCTGTTCTTAAGAACAGAATATCCTTGTTTGTAAATTCCCCCCTTTTATAAAACTCTTAAACTAGTTATGTCCCTGTTATCTCTGTTTGTACAAAGACCACATTACTTTAGTATATTAATGATGTTAACAGTGTCTCCCAACCCTTTGTGTCTTGGGTGGAGATTGTGCATCTCATAAACGGTGGTCTGATGGTTCTAAATCATCCTCCCAGGGCCAGATGACTGTGAATGGAACCAAAGGCGATGCTAACACACGACCAGGTCATTTCCAGAGGTCCTTCTCCCCTGTCGGTCGCATCCCCTCTCCACCTGTTTTTAGCCAGCAGATGACTGCCCTTCAGAAAACCAGACCGACAGGTGAGCCAGAATATTGCTGGAGAACCATCACAAACTGATTTGCTTAATCATCAATGTAAATTCTTTCTGCCAAAAGTTATACTAACATAAACAAACAGTGTGTCTAAACAGTTTTAACAATTTAACAATATTAGATTGTGAACGATTAAAACATCTCCATGATTTGCCTTTATGAAGAGATTGTTAATGTCGTGCTACGGTGCACATTCTGTCAGTTGCAGTTCTATGGCTCAGACATGCATCTAAAGCTGTTTTGTCAGCCAAATCCATTTCGACACACCAATAAACCCATAATATGTAGCAAACAGTAGGTAGTGCCTTGGATTTCTTCTTCTCTCCTTGTCACGCCCTCGTCCTGTCATGTCAATGTGCAATATGCAACACATTTCCTATTTGGCGAAATAGTGGCATGGATGACATGGAGGATTTGGGTCATAAAAAGAATTAGACATCGGTAATATGGAACTTGTTTGGATTTTCCAAAACCAACATGGCGGAAATAGTTATTTGTAAAATTTGCAAAGATAAGGTTTGCATGCTCGATGGCAACAAGATAAACCTTTTCAACCACCAAAACACCCAAAAGAGTATTCCGAGTATGTTTTTCTTTTTGGATTTTGGATTTTTAAACAGAGGAAATAGTTTGGCTGTGCTCTTCAGTAACTTGCAAAAATCCTTAAAAACCAACATGAAAAAGAATAGTGATAAGATCGTGTATCATGATCCAGCCTGTAAAAAATTCATTCTGTATGTGCATACATCTTTACAGTTGTGTCCTATTGTTATTTCCTGACATTAATATATATTTCATTATGATTCTGTGAAAGAATTTTGTTTTAAAAAAATCAAAAATAGCTTTTACCTGATATCCTTTCAAATAATGTCACCTTCGTGCTCTTCTTTGATTTCTAGAATTTATTAAATGTTTTGCCTCATCTAAATTTGATGTCGCATGATTAGGTAAATTCCACTATACATTTAACCCCTAGAATTTTTTTTACAGTCTAAAACTTCAAGAATGGTATATGTCAGCAAAGTTCAGGGGATTGATGAGTATTAATGGGTTAAAAACATCAGCCCCCTCACTGCACTTATGTGTGGAAGTGCTGAGCTCCAACAAACGTACTGCTTTCTAAAACAGGTCGGCATCTCTAATTCCACTCCATACCCGAATAAGAGTAACTGTAAATCTCCCTGACAGAGGGCTTTAGCTGAAAAACAGTATGAGTGTGTAAGCTTCCCTTCAGTCTCAGGATGACCATCACAGTCATTTCTGGGAGATCACAGATCAACTGAAGAGCTGCTGGGGGCAGGGGAGGGAGTTTGTTTTTCCGACAGGGCTGGAGGCCTAGTTTGAATCTGCCCTGATTGAGGTAGCTGGGTACGACAATTGACATACTGACAATTGATAATTGTCCTAGCTGGCTGCCACATGACTAAACCTGGACAATGTCTAAAATATATGCAATATTTTAATTTTTGAGAATCAGGATATCAATAATATCGAATCATCCAACACCCCTCCCCCACCCCATCTCTCCACATACACTCACACATGCACCTGGTACCTACACCATCAACTGTTTATGTAGTCAGTTTAGGTCAGTAGTCATAGCTCTAGATTCAATTCATACTAGAGCTGTCAATTGATAAAAAAAACTAATTAATCGCACATTTTGCAATGAATTAATTGTGATTAAATGCAGTTAATAACTCGGTTTTCTTCTTGCGTATTTACTAAATTAATCAGTAATTGTTATAATGCATATAATCTACCAGTTACTCAGCTAATTAATGTAGAATAATCACAAAGAACATATGATTCAGATAAAACAATGTAGTGGGTCATGAATGACAACAAAAAGTGTCTCGCAATCATTTTTATGATTTATATGGTTGCCCCATAATGCATTGTGTGATGTTAATCGCATTAATTGGGTTAATTTATTTTAATGTTTGTGTTAAATGTTTTAATCGCAACAGTTAATGCATTAATTCTGACAGCCCTAATTTATACATTAGTAAATACATTTAACACAAAGATTCTGTTAGAAGTCTACAAGGAATTTACATAGATGTAAAACTGGCATAGCAGATATTGCACCAATTGTCATAGCCAGCTACTTGTGTCAGAATTTATAGCTAGGCTATCAAAGCTGTTGGCAATTTCCTTATTTTGAAAGAGAATTAGCAGTGGTAAGCACTTGCCTTATTTGACCATCCGCATAAGTTGGGACGCTCGTAAGTCCTACAAGAAGTTGCACTTGAATGGCTACATTCTGGGGCTGCTGACTAGAAGATGGTGATGTGTCAGCATCAAACTTCCCAACTCACAAGGATGATGAACACACTAATACTGCAATGTGGGATGTATGTGAAATGCTACATTATAACAGACATGCTTTTTTATAAAAAAAAAAGTGCATTGGAAATGTAAGCTGAACTGAAAGCCACATCATCAGTCCTTCTTTTATTTCCCATTGTACGTGGTCTACACCTAATTCCCAGACAAAGGCAATGATTGCCGGTCAGTCACTGTCCCCTGGTTACTTGTCTGTTATTGCTGATTACAGATAATATTGTCAAATATGACACTCTCTCCTTACACTCCATTTTCCTGTAGAAACCCAGAAGTCCAACTCTCCAGACCATGGAAAAGGGAGGGCCACCAGCACAGGTACCACGGATGAAGCTGAAGTTCCCAGCACGGCCAGAATGGAGAGACCATCGCAACCACCTCCATTACCTGCTACTGTATGCCTTCTGCGTTCATTTCTGGCACCTTTCAATTGGTGTATAAACTATTTTATTACAGTGCTTGCTATCTAGACTTTTCATATATTTATAGTCTATTCATAGTCAGATGTGTCTAGACGTTTGTTTTCTCACATCCTTCAGCATAAATTTAATTGATCTTGAAAACATCTGACAGCAAACCCATGCTTATAGAATATTCAAAACAAAACTAACCAGGCAACATGGACAGAGAATGGTTTGCTCTTTTAACTTTTGTATGTTTTTATGCAGTCAGACTGCATAAAAATAATTGGGATGGGGCAAATAATACCCTATGATGACAAAAAAATGTTTGACCTGTACCATAGTCGTAATGTGAACGGTCGAGTGTTCCATGGTTAACTATGTAAATAGACACAGATCAGTCCCAGGTCAAAGCTACTGCTGTTTCATCTGAGCAATGAACTTCTTATTCATATAGTAAGGTTTTATTTAGACTAAGAGTAGGCTGCTGAGATCTCTTATTGACTGTCCAACACTTCTTCTCAATTCTCATTGTTCTTAATTTTTGTCAAGCCTAGCCAAGGTCAACATCTTAGGAAGTAAATAACAGTTAGGAAGTAAAAAACAGTTATTTTAGGAAGAGATGTTTATGGTCTTTAGGTGGCTGTATGTAAAGGTCCTGGTTGGCGTTTTGCTGCAATGTTAATCTGACATGGCCATGTTGTTCTGTATGTATGAATGAAAGTTCTGTGCATGTTTGTCCAAATTTAAGACTGCAGACAAACCGAAGCACTGGTATAAAACCATGTTCCAGGAGAGTCACAAGCCTGAAAGACAAGGTGAGTGAGGCGCAGTCCACGCAAGTACCTATGACAGAAGTACTACACATAGTGCCTATTTGAAACTCTGTCCAACTTCCTACAGCTTTGGGGTGGGAGGTGGAGCCTATTCCGGGCTAAGTAAGATACAAAGCCACAGACATGCACAATCTGAGCAATTTAGTAATGCCCATTCACCTAAATGCATGTCTTTTGGCTGTGGGGTGAAGCAGCTCAGCAGTGCAGCGCCTCTATGCTATTCAGTCTATATTTAAACGTCAGTCATAACTCAGAGCCCTGTATTATTTAAAAATCTTATTTAGCAATTTAATACTTAATGTTTCATATAATTATTCATATTCTTCTGTATGTATGTGTTTATATATTTCAGTCCTTCAATTTGAAAGTATCATGCAGGGGGTCGCATTCTACCTGTTGTGTTTAATCATAATAAAGGTATTAAATTCTATTCTGTAGGAGGGAAAATCAGAATTAAGTGGTGACAGGAAGGTTCTTAATTTGTTTTGTATATCATAATTCTGGCGAATTGCAAAATTATGTCATCTTATAAAAACTGACGTTTTGTCAGGGAATTGGTCCTGAGAGTGGACTCTTCATAAGATGGGAATGTGACACACATTGGTTTTGCTTCATTCCAGATGTCCCACTCAGCCTAGCTGAGTCCCGTGTCACACCTGAAAGCAAAGCCTGCTGGTCACAGTCTAAAACCAAATCAGACACCACGGCTGCCTCGGGCGTGCGTTCTCCATCTCTGAAACCTCAGAAGAAGGAAGGGGGCGGCACTCGAGCCACATCTGAACCGTAAGGCATGAGGGGCATTAGCCAGGCCCAAACTGGATACTGGATGTGCATTGTTTAGGCGCTGGCCGGGTATTGGACGGGCGCAGGCTAGGCACTGGCTTGGTATTGGGTGGGCACAGACTAGGCACTGGCTTGGTATTGGGTGGGCACAGACTAGGCACTGGCCGGGTACTAGACGGGCACAGGCTAGGTACTGGCCTAGTATTGGAAGGGCATTGGCCAGCTACTGGCTGGGTATTGCAAGGCATTGGCTAGGCACAAGCCAGGTATTGGACGGGCACAGGCTAGGCACTGGCTGGGTACTGGATGGACACAGGATAGGCACTGGCCTAGTATTGGAAGGGCATTGGCCAGGTACTGGCCGGGTATTGCACAGACATTGGCTAGGCACAGGCTGGGTATTGGAGGGGCACAGCCCATTTATAGGCTGGGTATTGGGCAGGCATTGGCCTTTTTTTTACAGCACATCATTCTACAGAAAAGCTCTCTGTTATATGCCTTTTCTGGGTATCTGGGCAACCTCTTTTAGTTAATACTTTTTAATTCTGTATACTTTTGGGATAATCAGTGGCAGAATATTAATGGGCTTACTTTTGACTTTAACTTAATCTTATTTTTCTATGTCCTTCTTTTGAAATTAGTAAGAAATGGAGACCTCCTGACAGGAAGGTGGACACTTGGAAATATACTGCTGAACCTAGTAGTGTGAACGAGAGAGAACCAGAGAAGTCCTCACCTTTAGAGCAGGAGGAACCTGTGAGTGTGCTTCTCAGAGACTGACATTCTGCAGTTAAAACTTGTCAGTCAGTTCTCCAGCCAGATCCTTTACAAAACACATCAAAATCAATATCCTTAATTGCATTTCCCGAAACGAACTTCAGAGCTTCAGGCCCGGTGGACGGCACTGTTGGCTCACACCCCCGGGGTTGGGGGGTAGAATCTCAACCGCACTGCATGTGTGCAGCAGTTTGCATGGGTTTCCAATAACTGCTCTTTCCTCCCCTGATTTAAAAGACAGCCAGGGTCCAACACCAAAAAACTGTTTGATCGAAATTGTAGATTGGTTACTGTTACCACGAAAACCATCCCTGTTTAGGAAATGACATCGGTGGCGAGAGCAGGCTGGGATACTGGAGTGAAAAGAAAGGAACTAGAAAGTGCGGGTGCGGAATAAAAGAACCTGACTAGTCTCTGCACTGCTGGTGCATGTCTGTGGTCTGTATAAGCACATCTACATGGTGTCAGAAGAAAGCTACTACGACAAATGGCTCAAGGACTACGCCATATTGACCCGCTCGTCTTTGATAAAAACATTGCCGATAACTGGGTCAAGTTCAAGCGCGAATGGTGCGTGTACAGCAACGCCGGGCTCTCTGCAACGAGCGAGAAAGTGAAAGCTTACACCTTTTCAAACCTCGCTGGTCCTGATGCATTGGACAAATATGACACCTTCTCTTTTGCGGAGGGAGACGACAAAGAGAACTCCGAAGTACTGGTGAGGAAATTTGAAGAACTATGCCTTCCTGTGAAAAATGTGATAGTGGATAGATACGTGTTTAATACAACGTGCCAGAAGCCGCACGAGACGATGCAGTCGTATATATCCACACTAAAAACGCTTGCAAAGAAATGCGAGTTTGGCACGCTACATGACGAACTTATTAGAGACCGCCTAGTGTGCGGCATTCAAAACGACAGCGTCCGTTCACATCTATTGAAAGAAAAAAACCTAACTCTAAATGCAGCTATTGAAATCTGCATGCTGCACGAACAGTCGGAAAAGGGCAACAGAGAGCTAAAGAAAGAAGCAGAGGTCTGTGCAGTACAATACTCATGCTCGAATTGTGGAGGGCATCATCCGTCTGATCGCAGCAGTTGTCCTGCCTTCAACAAATGCTGTAATGCATGTGGGAAGTGGAACCGCTTCTCCAAGTGTTGCAGGTCAACTAAGTTGCATGCCACGCCAGTGCAATCCTCACCCCAGTTCAATAAATCACAACCCAATGCAGGCAGGAGCAGGTGTGCACACAAAATAAACGAGCTTGACATACAGACAGCCCAAGAACCAGCAGATCCATTCTACTGTGAAAGCATAGAGATGCCAGCACAGAGAGGTCAGATATTCACTAACCTGTCCATGGGAAACACTGATAAGCAGTTGAAGCTCAAGATGGATACTGGAGCTAGATGTAATGTCATATCAAAAGTTCTTCTACAGCGCATCGACCCTAGTGCTCGCAGTGTAAGGTCAATCTTGTAGCTTATGGAGGTCAGGTAATAGAGACTGTTGGTGTCACAGACATTAGTTTCACATGTGGGATGCTACAGTTCTACGTTGTCAATAGCGATGTGAAACCCATGCTAGGTCTCAATGACAGTGTTAAGTTAGGTCTTGTACGCCTTGGGCCAGGGGTGCATGCTGTTCAGCAACTGGGCCAAGAGCTCATCGAATACAAAGATCTGTTCGACTGCAGCACTATAGGTAAGCTGCCCGTTGTATATCACATGCATCTGGATAACTCCACAATATGTGCACCTAGACGAGTACCATTGGCAATGAAAGACAAAATTATCTTCGTATGCCGTATGGAATTTCCATTGAGAGTGAAGTGTTTCAAAGGTGCATGGAGCAGCTCTTTGAAGGGCAGCCTTATGCAATCATTGTCGATGACATCCAAGTTTGGGGCTGCACAGCAGAGGAGCACGATGTGCGCCTTCACCAGGTCCTGGATAGAGCACGTGCTGTCAACCTCAAGCTAAATGCTGACAAATGCAACTTTCGAGTATCAGAGGTCCCATATGTGGGCCATCTACTCACTGACCAGGGTGTGAAGGCTGACCCTGACAAAACTGCTGCAGTCCGTCTCATGGTGCCCCCAGATGATAAGCATGGACTCCAGAGGTTCTTGGGCATGACCAACTACTTGTCCAAGTTCATCCCGAATTACAGCGCAATCACAGCGCCTCTACGCCAACTCCTGCATCAGGATGTAGCATGGAGCTGGCAGGAACACCACATGGCTGCCTTCACCAAACTTAAGGAACTCATCACCACCCCCCCTGTGCTGCACTACTTTGATGTGCACCAGCCAGTCGTGCTATTTGCAGACGCCTCACAACATGGGTTGGGTGCCGTTTGCCTGCAGAACAACAAACCAGTGGCATTTGCTTCTAGGGCCCTCACGGAGACTGAATCACGTTACGCTCAAATTGAGAAGGAGCTCCTGGCCCTTGTCTTTGCCTGCCAAAAGTTTCACGACTACATCTATGGCTGACCTGTGACAGTCGAGACTGATCATCAGCCACTGATCACCATCTTACGGAAGCCCTTACACTCAGCGTCTGCATGACTCCAGAGGATGATGCTGAAACTGCAGCATTATGATCTCCATGTCGTCTACACAAGAGGCAAGGAACTGTATGTAGCAGACATTCTCTCCCGAGCACACCTGCCCTCCACTGACCAGACGGAGGCTATCGAGGACTATGAAGTTATACTGGTAGACGTTTTTTCCTCAGGGAGAATCGAAGAACTCAGATGTGAGACCCTGGTTGACCCATTTTGCATGCGCCTGTCGCAGGTTATCTGTGCTGGCTGGCCGGACTCGTCCAAGAAGCTTCCACGGGATCTGAGACCGTTCTATGCCATGAGAGATGAACTCACAACTGACAACGGTCTGCTACTCAGTTGGCCAGCGCTTCATCATTCCCTACTCCCTACAACACTATTATGTGAAGCAGCAGCATCAGGGTCACCCTGGCCTGGAGGCGACAAAGCGCAGAGCCAGGGAAACCATGTTTTGGCTCACCATCTACCAAGATATTGAAGACAGTGTTTCTCGGTGTACCCCTTGCAATGCTCTCAAACCGCACCAGACAAAAGAGCCCCTTCACCTTCATGATGTGCCTGACCTACCGTGGTTTCTCACTGCAGCAGACGTCTTTGAATGGGAGGGGAAAGCTTACCTTGCATTGGTTGATTCCTACTCTGGCTGGTTTGAGATAGACTATCTCCCTAACACAACCAGTGCCACCGTGATAACCCAACTAAAACGCCACTTCGCCACACATGGGGCACCGCAACAACTGATGACTGACAACGCTACTTCATTTACAAGCAGGGTATTCCAGGAATTTGCCAAAGAATGGGACTTCTGCCATGTCACCAGCAGCCCTTACCATCCCCAGTCGAATGGCCTAGCTGAGAGGGCCATGCGCTCAGCCAAACACTTGCTGGAGAAATGTACACGTGATGGCACGGACGTGTATGCAGCTCTGCTGAACTTACGCAACACACCAAGGGATGGACTGGCATCGCCAGCCCAGCATCTGCTTTCTCGGCGCACCAAGGCACTCATTTCCATGACGAAAGTCATGTACGTGCCCAAGGTAGAGACACGAGTTCAGGCAGCTCTAATGCAGGCCAGACAGAGGGGAAAAGCACACTATGATTGATCAGCCAGACCGCTGGTCCCATTGCACACAGGACAAACAGTACGAATGCAAACACACAGAGGATATAACAGATTAGCAACAGTACTTGGACGAGCGCGGCAGCCTAACAGCTACCAGGTCCGGGATGGAGATGCTATGTATGTGAGAAACAGGCGTTACCTCCTCCAGACACCTGAGAGCTTCGTCCCTCCTGCTGTTTCTGGATCTTCGTCGACCACTGCAGAGCCCCCACCAGACACAAGGGCCGACATTGTTGAGCCAGCAGTGGTGTAGGCAGACGAACCTGTGGTTATCACACGCTCGGGGAGAGTATCGAAACCCAACCCAAGATACAAGGACTACATGGTCTACCCTTGAACTGTTGCATGCCAACATGTGCTCTAGTTGTAACTGTTGTATTCTATGAGTTGTTACTTTTGTGACACAATAGGTGTTTCTACTCCGTTTGGAGTTGTGATAGTCCTGTTGGTATATTTCACCCTTCTTACATTTGTTAGGAGTTTATGCATATGGAACCCCCATGTCATTCAGTCTTCAAGAAGGGGGATGTACACTCACCTAAAGGATTATTAGGAACACCTGTTCAATTTCTCATTAATGCAATTATCTAAGCAACCAATCAC
>JAODLD010000016.1:18326007-18340667 GCA_026781065.1 Mormyrops boulengeri
GAAAAGTTGACAGCAACTGGTACGTGGGTGTGCACCATGGACAGCTGGGGTTCTTCCCCGTTTCCTTTGTGGTGGTGGGTTGGGGGTGTGGGTGTCATTGTTGTTGTGTCTCTCTTCCTTTGCCCCCCCCCCCCCCCCCCACAAGCCATTCTCTTTTTTTCCCCCCAGATAGTCCTGGTCAGAGAGAAAAATCAGTCTGCCAGGGCCCCCAGTCTAGCCGAGGTACCAGACCTGGGGGAAGCAGTGGTTCGCTATAACTTCACTGCTGAGACCAATGTGGAGCTGCCATTGAGAAAGGCAAGATGTCTTCAAGAGTTACACATCAGAAAGGCCACTGACTGAAGATTACAGAGCCATTAGACCCCAACTCGGCAAACAGACGGCCGCTATGCATTTTACGCTACAGATTTATACACACCAATGGGTGAAAAAGGCAGACACCGTAGGGACAGAAAATGAAGCTCCAATCCATGTAAAAGTTGGTGTGATGGTTTGTGGCTATGACCTGCCACTATCAGGGTTGCGAGTTACATTTCCACACCAAAAAGATGCCATTAGATGGACTGGTGTTGCTGACTCGTCCAGGTGTATGATGATGTGCTCTGTGACGGACTGGTGCCTCTGAATTGTCCAGGTGTATGATTATGTGTTCTGTGACGGACTGGTGCCTCTGAATCGTCCAGGTGTGTGATTATGTGCTCTGTGAAGGACTGGTGCCTCTGAATCGTCCAGGTGTATGATTATGTGCTCTGTGACGGACTGGTGTCTCTGAATCGTCCAGGGGTGTGATTATGTGCTCTGTGACGGACTGGTGTCCTGTCAAGTGTGCCGCCTTTTTTGTGCTGTATCGTTCCTTAAATGGGCTCCAGGCCACTATGACACTGTACAAGATAAAAGGTTTTTGCAGCTGGGTGTTAGCACTCCTCTCACATCAGACCTCGTGTTTGAGTCTCTGCTCTGGACCTACGTGTGTGGAGCCTGGATGTTCTCCCCGTTTTATTGTGGGATTTCCTCTGGTTTCCCAAATGCCAAGGACCAAGGTGAATTGGAGTTACCAAACTGCCCACAGGTGCGTGTGTGTGTGTGTGCACTGCAATGGGTTGGCACCCCTGCGATGGGTTATTCCCTGTCTTCCACCTGTAGCTTCTGCGATAGACTCTGGACCCCTGTGACTCTGCATAGGAGAAGCAGGTATAGAAAATGGATTCTGGATGTTTATTGATTTGCTCAGCCACTGATGAGAGCATTTATTTTTGACATTTGTATCAGGGGGAGAGGGTTATCCTCCTGAGACGTGTGGATCAGAACTGGTATGAAGGAAAGATTGCAGAGACAGACAGAAAGGGCATCTTTCCTGTGTCTTATGTCACTGTCATCAAGAAGCCCCCCACCAAGAGGATGGCACAGTATGCAGAGCCCTCCTTAATCCAGAGCTGCCCCAGTGAAGGAACACCCACTCTGCAGTCCTCCAAGGTGGGCACTTTCTCCATGGCTCTGTTTCTTAACAGTGAATTCATTTATATGCACTGTTGCAACCAGCCTTTTTTTGCAAATAGAGTTCTGTCTATCAATGTCTGTCTTTGTCTATCTACCAAACATCCCAGCCTTTTCCATTCTAAGGTTTTCTTCCATCCTAAGGAAAGGAAAGAGTTCCTGGAAAAGTCCGGTACCCGCCCTCGCCTGAACACCCCATCTCCTACCTTGAGGCACAGGTCCTTGCAGTCATCTAGCCCAACTATCACTAACAACAGCAACTGGATGTCGCTCACCGCCGGCCTTTCCCCTTCCAGCACACCAGCACCTACCCCTCCCCCTTTTCCCACAAACTTTCTGCCAAAAGCAACCCTTGATTCCCTTGAAAGCCTAACAACATCAAACAATCTTCCTGCTCTTAGGGAAGGCCACTTCATCCCCATCAAGTCAGCAAAGGCCTTCCGCTGCTCTCCTGAGCTTCAATCTTCTCCGATCCTGGCCATGTCCTCCTACACATCTTCCCCTGCCTCTCCCATGTTTGACTGCGACTACAAATATAGCAGTGGAGATGTGTTCATGCGCAAATCTGTGGAAAACCTGCCCAGCTCCATCCCAGAAGGAACAGAGATGATTTCTACAGAGCCATCTACTATGTTCAGCCCAAGCATTTCTAGTGATCTGGTGGCCAGTGAGCCAAGATATCATTCTGCATTAACTGAGATGCTCCCTTTCTATAAAGCCATAGAGGAAGATGTTTGCGAAGAGCTCATGTCATTCATCCAAGAGGCCCAGTCAAGGAAGGAATTTACAGAAAAAAACAAGTTCCACACGCAGGCATTAGATATAACAGAGGAGCTCCCCAAATTATATATTGAGGAGGATCCATGTGAGAACACTGGAAACACCAAACTCGTTGACAGCAAAGGTCCAAAAGAAGAGGTAGATCCTGTGTTTGTCATGTGAGCATGGCTGTGTGGACAAAATGGATAATGCAGTTATATAAATGTCAGTTTGGCTAATTCTTCTCTCTGAATTCCCAGTACACATGGATGAGTGGTTCATTCTCCATTGTCTTCAGCAGGTGAACACCTCCTTGAGTAGCCCAGTGGACCTTCCTTTCTTCCCACGTCCCACTGAAGCCAAAATGTCACCCTCCTCTCCGTGTTCTACTCCTCCACTACCGGACACCTCACATCTCTCCCCCATTCCCAACAAATACCCCCCCCGCCCAGAGTGTAGGTCCCCAAAAACGAAGGTAAATTAAAGCTAGAATCCACACGCACCTCTCAGTTGGCACAGTTTATTGCGCTGCATATTAAACAGTGATTAAAACCCCTTCTGGAGAGCTGGGTCTTTGTCAGGGTCTGTACCGTCTGACCCTGCCCTCTGTGACCTTTCCCCATTTGGCCAGCAGGCATTGCTGACCATTCCAAACCTGTTGATCATGTGTTCAAGGCCAGTTTCCTCTGTTTATTTGTAAGAATTGGACTTTGTTCCCCAGTGTTTATTTTCTATTTTAGTTTTCTTGTTCCTTATTTTTTTGGTTTGTGTTCTGTTTTGGGTTTTGCTAGGTGCCTGTGTTTGTGGTTATGTATTACCTGTCTGTTATATTCCTAGTAATTGATTCCATTTCTTAGTTTCCCTGTTGGTCTCTTGGTTCCATGATTAAGAATATCTGTGAATAAGTTCATGACTTTATGTGCCACATTTGCTGGTTTCAGTTCATAGTTCTGTTCCCTCATCTGTTCTTCGGACTTCTTGTTAGTTCAGTATCCAGTGGCCTGTACTATGAAGTGGGGTTACTGGCTTATCGGGGTAACTTGTCAGATTTAAGGTACCACAGGTTAAATGGACTTCATATTCGTTCACTTACATTTTGCCCAGACTATCTTAAATCTGACAAGTTACCCCGATAAGCTAGTAACCCGATTCGTAGTACAGGCCACTGGTCAAGTGTTGGTTATTTAACTCTTTAATTTTCCCTGTCCATCTATGACCCCTTGTAGTCCTTTATTTTTGTATTTGATTTAATTCTGTGTCTTATGGAGCCATTACTGAATCATTGCCCTCATTCTACATACCCCATGCCACGCTGCCTTGACAGGTTTCACTGTGTCTCACTTGGATGTTGGTCCCTGTCTGTTTTCATGTACTTGTTTAGTCTGAAGGAGTGTGGAGACTTCAGACGCTTTCTTTGCCGTTCCAAAACTTATACAGTCATGTGAAAAAATTAGGACACCCCATTAAATTAAAGGCCCCTAGCAAACCCAAAACATTCCAGTAAATCTACCAAGGAAAGGCTTAGAAGAAAGACATGGGGAGTTCTGGAATAGCCAAGTCTAAGACCGGATCTGAATCCTATTGAGATGCTGTGAGGGGTGATTTGAAACTGGCTGGGCATGCACAACACTCTTCAAACATCACACAACTTACGGAATTCTGCATTGAAGAGTGGGGGGAAAATTTCGGCCAGTCGATGTCAAAGATTGATATATGCTTATAGGGAACGTGTCATTGAGGTTATTTCAGCCAAAGGGGGTTAATACTAGCTACTAGGGCATAGGGTGTCCTAATTTTTTCCTCAGTAGGAATTGGCATCTTAGTTAATTTCTTTTGTTAAATAAGGGAATTTGTTTCTTGTTTTTGCATAGGTAATGAAATACATCACCTTTATCTACAGATAATTTCAAATATTTAATGTTGATATGGTGAAATTTCTTAGTAAAGAACTAAATATTTTTTCATATGACTGTATGCATAAATCAAAGTTACCAAAGAAGTTTAATCTTTCATTTGAAGTGTCCCTAAATAGGTGTTTCACAGCAGAGTACACGCAATCTCCAGGGCAAAAAACAAACCAGTGACTGTTTATTATTACTGCAGTTTGTAATAATATAAATTTATGTAATAAAAATTAAGTACTACAGTTTTCTGCAAAACAGCAATTATCTCTGTGCAGATTATACCAATTACTACAATGCGTATTAAGATAGCATATTATATTTGAATGATGTTTACTATAAAGACATAAAATACAGATGTATTTAAATACAGACATAAAATCCTTAAATAAACCTTAAACATGCTTAGAACTCTTACATTAGCCTACAGTTGGGGAAAATCATTAACACAAAGTCTATTTGTAATTTGTTGAATAATGTACTAAAAGTGAAAAACAAAATGGAAATGGAATACCCATCGTAAAGTTGAAATATCGTAACACGGACCATCGTAACCCGGAGCATCTGTACCGAGGATTTTATAATTTTGGTCCACTGTCCGTGTGAATTATGTCAATATGGAAAATGTGGTCTAATAATATAAATTCACAGTCCTCTCTCACCTTCCTTTTAGAATGCTTGTATTCTGCCATCCTTGTGACCTCAAGGATCAATTTATGATTGTCTCATCTTCCTTACATCTCCAATTATAACTTGCAGCATTTGACCAATGAATGAAGTTCAGTGACAATGACGGTATCCAACCCTGGCTGACTCACTGCACGCTGTGCTTCTGGTTTTCAGCCTGCTTTAAAGCGAGATGTCATTGTGGTTGGTAAACCTCCTCGTAGTCCTGTAATGTCTAGAAGGTCCTGTGGGTCACCTATTAGAGGTTCATCATCTCACAGGGTAAGAACAGATGCAATCTGCATGATAAGCTGCTGCTTGTGGGTCTGGTTGGATAGCAGGTGTCTAAATGCATCTTGTCTAAATGGCCTGACACATGGAATGCTACTGTGGCTAACAGGGGTGCATATCGTAAGCTTTATGGCACGATATGAATTGATTTCCATTTTGCAAGGCAGCGATTCGATATCTGGCGATATTTGAAAAGTTTCTGTGATACAATACGATTCAGTTCGATTCAGTAATACATGATCAATATTATCAATACAGTGAAACACAAGCTGATTTTAGTGGAATTTATTTGAATTCAAAAAGACTTTTCATTTTCACAACAGAATATTGTGGAAAAACTATACATGTCACAGAAACACAAAAAATGTCTGCACATGAAACATTCTGTCTTTAACAACCAAAAACTATTTCTGGAAATTTTTCGGCAGCAGCAGTTTTTGGTGAATCATCATGTTTAATGATATGAATCAATATTTGTTAAATGAATCAATTAAATCATATCGTGGCCTTAATAATAGATATATCTATTACAATCGATGAATTGCTTCACCATTCGTGACTAATGCAGAAGGTTAAACAAGAGTGCTGAAATGTTGACTGAGACCATGAAGGTACACCTCATGGGCACTCTTAAAAACCATTATCATGCTGCTAAATACTATCTCTTAGTGGCTTTCCAGTTCATTATTCAGAGGAATAAAGCAAACAAGACTAACTAAAAACTCTCCTTTTGGGAACAACAGCTTGTGTCATTGTGATGTGGATTTGAACCTTGGGTTGTGTAGTTGTGCGCTTACTGAAGTTGATGTTTGCCTCTGCAAGAAGGCGAACACGCTATTGGGCATTTGCACAGTTTCATGGCACAATTTACTTACACTGAAAAGTATAATTCCTTCCTTGTAATTTGTTTCCTCAGTTTAAGAAATCCATACGCTCAATTTATCAATTAAAAGTAAGTAGCCATTCAACAAACTGAATGCATTTATGGCAATACAGCCATAATACAGATGTTATGTGCATTATGGTTTGTTGCTGAGGTGGCACGGTTGTGCCATGGTTAGTGTGGCTCACATCTTTGGAGACCTGGACTCGTTTCTCTGTGTATGTGGGGCTTGCATGTTCTCCTCTGGGTTCTCCTGTTTCCAAGGTTCTCCCCACAATCAAAAACATGCTAAGGTGAGGTGGGGTTGCCAAAGTGTGAATGGTGTGTTTGAGTACCCTTCGATGGGGTGGTGCCACATCCTGGGTTAATCCCTGCCTTGTGCCCGACTCCAGGATCCCATATATGAAAAGTGGTATAGAAGCTGAATGAATGTTTTTATTCTTCACTGCCTGTACACTCTCCATAGCGTATAGAACAGAGTTGCCCAATTACGGTCCTGGAGTGCCAGAACACAGATTGCAGATTTCTCTGCCCAAACATCTTAATCAGCTAATTACCAGCTTTATGTGTGTCTGAACAGGGAAATCTGCAAACCGTGTTAGATTCTGGCCCTCCAGGACCGGAACTGAGAAACTTGGTCTGGAGGTTTCTACCCATTGCACTGAAAATTATTGAACAAAGCAGTATGAATTTATATGTTGAAAACAAGCTTAAAAAGAAATGATAATTATAAAGTATGGCTGGAAAAAACTGACAGGTTGAAAACTTTTTGAAGGAAATATTTAGCACACTGAGTGTATGGATTATTATTCTGGGAGATCTTAATAGTAATGGAAATCATAAAATGAAGACAAGTGTTACAGACTGTTTAAACTGACACGAAATTAAATTTAGCAAGCCTTCATCAAACCTATAGAATTGTGGCAGCAAATTACAAGATGTGAAGAATTTCTGCATTATGGAGCTCCTTATTCTCTGCATTTATACACGCATGGTCTTCGTTGTGACATACTTGGGCTTTCAGCCCAAGCAATGTGCAAACACAGTGGTCCAGCTACCTGTGGCCACAGAATTCACAGGTTACAGCAAGTAAAAGGAAGAGTTGCGGGATTAGTCATCTGACTCATTGCCTGTCTGCTTTTCTTTCACCCACAGCGGGCCGCCTTGGGGCCTGATTCGTTGCAGAGTGGAGGGGAACCGTGAGTGACATTCAGCTTCGAACAGACATGTCCTCCCTAAACACTGACAGTATTCCGTAGAGATCGTATGAAGCAGCGTGGGGTAAAATGAGCCACATGCTACATGCTGTAGATCAGGACCTGTCAGTCTGCCTATCATGTGTTGCAATGAACCTCGCAGCCTTGAAGTTTTTCAGATTTTGCCTCCCTTGGTACCTGGATCACTGACTAGTGTGTAAAAACACAGTCGCACCAGCATGGACACCGCAGATGGGAACAGGAAGAGAACACTGTTAATTTTTTTACCTTTTAAAGTTAACATTATTTTTGGTCTGCCTTCCAACTGTCATATAGTACAAAAGTATTATTTGATATATTAGAAGCCAGTTATTATATTTTAAGGTTTACATGACCACAACGTGTTTCCAAAGATTTTACAGACTCTATATTACATAGGCTCTATTGCTATCTTTTCTGTTATATTTTAACTATTCCAATTATATCAGGTTTTAATAAAAATGCTACTTGTTTACTGTTGATTAAGCTGAATGTTGTCATTGTTTTTAATACCTTTTAATGGACTACCACTAACGAAAATATGTAAAAGTTTTACATTTGGCCTGAAACAGACTCTAGACAGATTGCAATGTCTTTGTATTTTAGTTTTAAAACTGACAACTTTAAATGTTCAGATCTCACCACATTTCAGGTTTTGCTATTACTATTTTATTTTCCTGTTATCTCCTGCTCTTGTGGTATGCATAACACATTAAAACATTAAATGGATTTGTAAATATTTCTTTTCCAGTCCAAAAACCTGTTTTCCTTATGGAACTCAGTTGATAGTCTGTCCTTTGAAAATGTTTTATTCGGCAAAAAGTGGTGTTTGCAATTCATCAGAATATAAAATGAACAAGAACAACTTTGAAGTCCACTTTTAAGACATTACAGCACAATACAGTGGGACAGGAAGCTCAGGGGACAAGTCAGGGGTTGACTGCAGACAGGATACCAGTCCATCACAGGGCCTGTACACACACACAAGCCTTGTGACACCAGAGGAAACACATACAGCAGAAGGGAGGCCAAGAGACTCATGCAAACTGCACACACACAGTGAGGAGGCTTCAGACCCCACTGGGTGAAGCAACAGTACTACTGTACTTGCTGATATGTCAAAGTCAGCACCTGTAGCAGTGGTGGAACAGAACTGCAGTGACCCAGTTACATCAAGTCACTCCACCACAGCCTAACTGCAAAAGTAGCACTAAGCAAAACAGCAGAGCAGAAAAATCGATTTTAAATGGAAATCAATGTATTCTGCTTTCTCTTTTTTTTTTCACCTGGATTTGCTGTCCAGCTACATTTAGCAGAAGGCTTGTATGGTGCCTCTCCTCTGCCTGAGTCCCTAACTGAGTCATTTTGACATCTTAGGTTTCAAGCGCTGTATAACTACATGCCTCACAACGAAGACGAACTGGAGCTCACGGAAGGGGATGTTGTAGATGTCATGGAAAAATGTGATGATGGCTGGTTTGTAGGTAAGCCTTCATTGTTCTTTAAAGGACGTCTTAAAAATTTTAACTGTAAACAATTTAACCCTAAGTATAACATAAAGCTTGTGAGTATAGTATAATATAGCATACTACACACACCCAAAAGTAGAGTACAATTGCAAGCCACCAATGCCCAGCCCTATTTGTAGAGATGTACCACCCTGCACACCTAATTTCTTGAATTTCAGGGGCCTGTATCATGGAGCAGCTATTGTTTAGCTGGATAACTTGACAGGGGTAGGCAGTCTTATCCCAAAAGGGCTGCTGTGTATGTAGGTTTTCACTGCTACTCCCTAATTAGATTACTAATTAAAGGGCTGAAGAGTCCTCACACCTCGGTTAGAACAACTAACCTAAAGGTAATCCCAATAATCTGCCTACATACTGACCCTTTGTGGATAAGATTGCCCACCCCTGAACTAAGATAAAGCCCATTTAAACTGGGACACCTTAAATCTGATTAGTTATCCAGCTAAGCACAGGCCCCAAGTGTTCCAATCTTTGAACAGGACTCCCTCAATTAACAGATTACAAGGCATGTCAATTAAACAGAGTTTCAGTATTAGAGCTGACATAAGAGGAACACGCTGGTTCACAAATCCCAAGCACCCTGGGGGAGTAAGGAAGGCAGCAAAGAGGTCTAAAAGAATGAGGACAGAACATTGTGTAGGAGTTAGATACCAGAGAAGGGGACTGTTGTAGTGGAACGACTGGGACAAAAGCCAAATGACTGAGCAGTTTGCAGTCTTTAAGAAACATGGACCTTGGACAGGAATGGCAGCAGGGAGACATGGATATCTCGATAGCTTAATATCTGCAGAGATCAGAGGGAGAGTTTTCTTTTTAAATAGCAATGTTACGTGAGCTGTCTTGAATTCTGTTGGTAAGGGGCCTATGAAAGGATGTGAATTAAATAAAGAGGTGATAAAAGATAGAATGCCAAGGATGAGGGTCGTTATCTATTCCAGGTTTATGATTCAGATAAAGGCTTGAAGTGTGAAAACATATGGTGAGTTTGCAGGGCAAAGCGGGGACTGAGTGGGCCTGGAGGGAACGCGGCAGAGCCAGGGGCATGTCGGGGTGCAGGAGACAGGCCCTTACTGCAGCATGATTCATGTTATGTACTCCAGGATTTATGTTGCATTTTTCTAACATTCAGTCCAATCACAGTGGTGGAAATGTTAGGTACAGAAAGTAAAAATTCAGAGCTAGAGTTTGTTTCCACCAGCCAGTTGAGTCTCTGTGACTGTGACTTTATACTCAACTGGGCGGTTGTAATAAAATCATGGTCTGGATTTTTACTTTCTGGACATGAAATTTCCACCTGTGCCAATCACACTCACTGTAAGAGTACTCTTTTATAACTTCTATAGCAGAATGGTCAACCCCTATCATAATTTATCACACAGTAAAGCATTATGAAACAATTCACATTTAAACTTGCTGGTTAAAAATTACAAATGCAGTGAAAGCAGGGAAATGCAAAAAATTGCTCAATTTTCCTCTATTTTTCCAAGGCATCTCCAGGAGGAGCAAGTTATTTGGAACCTTCCCAGGAAATTATGTGAAGCGGCTTTAAAGTTAATCTTTTTATATGATATTAAATGAATTAATGTTTTAATGGCTTAGCCATGTTTTGGATTACATTACCTGTACAGGATTAAAGAGCAAAACCATTTTTTGTTTTAAATTAAAGTTTACTTTTATGCAGACAGCTTTATCATAAAAAACAATTCCAGTGATAGGATTGTTTTCATTTAAGCATGTCTGACACGCATGGTTGTTAGTGCTCTAATATATTATTTCAGAAATATTTTGTCATTTCATTGCCATACAGTATCTCAGTGTGCAGTGTCAAAGCATGAATTGGAAATTAATTTTATTATAGTATGACATGATCACTTTTAATGCATAATAAGTTATCTGTTTGTTTAAATATTGCTTTTTCGGATAACTCTTTAACTGAATTTGTGAATGTAGAGCAGGAATTTTCAGGCTAACTGCTACATAAAGAGAAGGTTGCTTTTCCTTAAGCTGATAGATTTTGAAAGATGAATCTGAGGTCAGTTATATACCAGGCTGGCTCTCCAATGAAATCTTCTCTGGTTTTCTGTCCGTGCCGATCATCTTCCCATATTGATTGGGTGCCAGTGTAGTTAAAATCAACCATTAATTAGATTTGCCACCATAGTCTGCAGGCCAACAGGGTCGTCAGACCGTCCTAAACTGTAAAGTAGCCATCAGGAGAACATCCCCACCTGCTGGTCTGGAATTGACATGACAGCCTGAAGTAGAAGCATAAATTCAATTTCTTGGCGGGTCTCCACTTTAAAGCAAACGAGCTGGCTGCCAGGCATAAAATATTGAGAGCATGATTTTTTGTTGTTGTTTTCCTTATTAGACTTCACAACACAAGAGGATTTCAAGCATTCTTAATGGACTGCATGGTGATATGTGTAAGATGTAACAAATGCATTAGAAAATACTATAATAAAATGTTATACACTGCTAATATAAAGGTTTTTATGTAATGTAGCATGTGTCATGGAATCACCATGGTATGCGCAGTATGTAATTAAATGGTCAAAGTCAACCTCCTAAACTACTTTCACTTTATTGCTTAAGCTAGTATGAAATATTATTTTATATCATTAACCTGTATGTTATATTCCTGATGGGAATGGGCTGGGAACTTGAAAGATTTTAGTAAGCATCTTATTTTTGTATTTGACTGTTGGGTTTAATTAAGACTAATATTTAATATTTTATATGCTAGGTTCCATAAGTTTGTTTTACATATGCATAACTGTCAGATTAATCATTTAGCTATGAGGAAACAGGCATCCATCTTCATTACGCACAACTTTTCAGCTTTTAATTTTCCTTTAAAATGTCATCTAGATTTGTTTTATGCTGCTGGATGGAGGTTCTCATTGGGTGAACTGGCTCACTGAAACCTATAGTTTGGAAATAATGCTTAGTATTATGTGTGACTTTGTGTTATATATGATTTTTGAGAATATAAATTCCATTGATTTATGTCTCCTTTGCATCATCTTTGTTTCCAGGGCAGAAAAAGTACAGAATCTTTATTGTGAAAAATAATCATGAACATTGCATAAGCAGTCATGAACTGTTTCTACCCGCGGATAAAGAAACTGGTCAGTGACATCACTGTCATCTATAAACACATCTTGATTTTATTTCAGTATGAGGGTTTAAGATGTTTTATTGTTATGTGTATATAGTACAATGAAATTCTTATTTGCATGTTTACTGCAGTTCATTCTGCTAAATAATAAAAAAAAAGAAACAGAATAGAGAGTCTGCCCTTCATTCGCGATTTGCGGTCTCAGTATCCACGGTTTCAGTTATCAGCAGTTTACTGCCATCTGAAAAAAAATTGTAAAATGTGTTACAAGATGTTTTTTCGTTGTTCCTTCGTCCTTTCAGGGGGATAAAAAGCACGATTTTCATTGCTTCGTCATCCCTTGATACATGACACATGATACTCTTTCATTGCTTTATCCTATCTTGAGAATTAGGCCATCACAAACACTTTCATTTGAGAAAGTACAGTATTATATAATAATGTACAATGTATTTTATTATTACTGTGTTTAATGTTAGTAATGTGTTTCTGTGCATAATTTGTCAATTACACAATGTGGGCTTAAAGCACATTATATATCAGGTCTGTGGATGGTTCGCTACTATCCATGGGTTTGGCTATCGCGACAGGTCTTTAATGATTATATCACCCTCAGATATGGGGGGACTACCATAAAAAAATACCCCATGGCCCTGACAAGGATAAGCATTAGATGATGGATGAAAGGAAAACAATAAGTAAGGCAACCATAACAAACAACAACACAAGCAATATCACCATAGACAAATGCATGGTATGTCTTATTAGCATTTCTTGAGGGGTTTAATTAAATGCAGATAACACTGTCTTTGTAAGTTGTCGTCCAAATCCTGATTGTCTCGGACCATCTACCGAAAGGGATAAAAGTGGCTTTGCAGCTGAACTGAATTATTACAGTCTGTCTTTCTAAGGCAGCTTATAGTGTATGTATATTGTTATGGTGTGACATGGTGGAAAGATGATCCACCACAAAGAGGCTCTCAGGCAAAAGGGGGTTTATTGAATTTAAAAAAACAAGAAACTCTACAAGAAACCAGAAACAAAGTAGGTTAACAAAAAAAAACTAAAGCAGGGAGCAACACAAGAACAAACACATTGAGCGACTGAGGAACAGAATGAGGGCAGGCACTTAAATACACAGATAGCATGGGCTACAGGAGGGGCAGGTGCAGACCATAACAATAATCCAAACTGGGAACAACAAGACAGGTGAGGGTCATTAACAAATACTAAGATACTGAACACTAGTAAAAATGGGACACAAGCAAGAATAAACAAAGCTACAAAACAAGGAACCATGCAGAAACAAAAAAAAATAAAAAGGTATATAACAGAGGCAGGCAATCTTATCCTTAAAGCACTCCTGTATATGCAGGCTTTTTGGAATACCTTTTGGTCAGCTATTCAAATCCAGGTGTGAGAACCAATCAATCCTCTAATTAGTAATCTAATTTGGGAGTTTCAGCGAAAACCTGTACACACAACAGCCTAATCTGGATAAGACTGTCTACCCCTGGTATATAAAACAGGTTCAAAAATACAAAAATGTCTAACAATTTCTAATGAAGCACAACAATATCTGACCCATGATAGAAGAGATGCTCAATTAGCAACCACCCATTCAGCCACATAGTAGACAAGGGAGCAGAGAAACACAACAGGAACAGAACAGACCTGCAATACAATGAGAGATGGGATGACCAGCAACACCTGCTGGCCAAACGGAGATGACAGACTGAATGGGCCAAGACGGGGACCAATCCTGACAGCATCTCCCTCTCTATGCCTAAACTTCAGGTGTGTGCAGTACTCCCAGGACAGGGAAAACGAAACTAATGAAAAGGAACAACAGTGTTAGAAATGGAAATCAACAAAACGCAAACAAAAGACTTAATAATTGAACCCAATAAAGCCTCATATCAACACACATACTATTTTAAGGATAATCACATGACTGACACAGTTGATGTGTCATTTATGGAGCAGAGGGGTCTGCCTATAAGTAAACAAAACTCTGAGTGACTTTGCATATTGGTGCCAAAACCTGTGTTGAAAGCTTCTCAGGAAATTTTTCATTTTGGCTGGTTCAATGGAACCAGCAAGAAAAAGTTCTCCAAATTGGAAACATTTTGAAATAACATCTAATAAGGTACCTTATTTTTCCAAATAAAACAATTGTAAAACCACATTTTCCATGCATAGCCTTTCTATTGCATTTGTAGGTAAAGTGCCGGATCAGCTCCAAAAAGCTGTCATTTAAAAATTACAGCACCTCATTAATGCTGCGGGATTATAGAGCCTTGCATGAAAATGAGCATACTGATAATGAAATAATGATCAACCCAGGTATCCCAAAATGCACTTTTTACCACATTTAATATACATATTAAGTAATGGACACAAATTTCACACGGGTGGAAGATGGAGGGTTCAGAGACCTGCTTCACTTAGTTACATCTTTATATATTCTCGCTTACCTGAAATGTATGCATTAGTAAAAAGCACAGCACTACTCTACTAACTTAAGTAGCTCAATTATGTAGTCATCTCTGTTTTTCAAGCTCTAAAAGCGATGGTTACTCAAAAATAGATGAGACCAACATAGTCCTTACTGAGTGTTCTGCATGATTTATCCTATTTTCTTTGGAAGGTTGAGCAATTTTTTTGCAATTTTTGCGATTGCCTGTGCTGGGTTGTGTACAACTATCAGTTATCTAAATTTAAACAAACCTTTATTTATGCAGGATTGCACAGTGTACCAGCAATGAGGAAACTACACCA
>JAODLD010000016.1:18368421-18384967 GCA_026781065.1 Mormyrops boulengeri
CTCATCAGAAGCCAGGTAGAATAGAAAACCTACTGGATAGTAGCTCTCCAGGACCGGAGTTGGAGACCCCTGCTCTAACCGATACTGCTTATCGGTTCAGTACTTTGACTGTAAACTTGATGGTACTTTTTATTTAAGAGAAAAAAAGAAACACATTAAGAACAGAATTAATATTGTGTTATTTTCTCATACATACTACATACAAATTAACATTCTTGAGTTGTAAACTGCAACAACATTGTTTTGAACAAGTCATTATTATAGATTATAATGTGATTACTGTCTCTTTTTTCCTTATTGTTCTCAGTGTAACACTTTGGGCTGCATTTCATGCATGAAAGATGCCATATAAATAAAAATAGTTTGTCTAAATCACTCCAAATCTGAAACTGTGAATTTCTGAATGACAGATGTCATATTTATGAACGCATCTGTAACAATCAGCTGGCTAATGGTTACTTTTAGTCACTAATCCATGTTCATATAGTTGTTGACTCTGTGTGTGGGCTCCAGGCTGCTGGAATACACAACATACCTGGGGGATAGATAAACTGCGAGCTATGCAGTCGAAAACTATGGATTTCTCTGTACGCATGTGATGGGCTTTCATTAAATGTTTTGACAGATTGCCCGTGTTTCTGCCCATAAATGCCAAAGACTTGTTGCATTGCCAGCATCAGCTTCTTTGAAATGTAACCACACTTTCGAATGTTTGGTTCTCTCTGCCATCATCAGTAAACATGGGGTCTCACCTAGCAGTTGGTGAGCTGATGATGCTGCTGGACTTTGAAGTTTGCATTGTGATTTTTAGTAACCTGCTGAGTGCCATGCAGTCTCAGCATCGCCTTCTGCTGCTTTTTGGCCATGTAGGATTGAGAGTTACAGGGCTGCCCTCCTGAATATTAGAACGTTTGGACTTGGGGCTGATCTGAATAAATGCTTTTATGAGTCACCTGATGTCTCCTGGGGTCACGGGGACCACAGGAACAAGGCGGAAGAGTATGTTTTATGTTGAGCTCTGAATACGAATGAGTTTCTGGTGCACTGGCACCTCCTTGGTTCCCCTTGAGGAACCCTGAAGAGAGGTCGCCTTAGGATGCACCTGGGAACCTCCAGGGTCAAGATTCTGCCTCCCTGCTGCTTGTCAGGTAGCCTCCTCATCTCGGGTTCCCTGTGCAGGGAAAGCTGTGATTCTGCAGCTGTGTCTCTGGCCTCCCGAGAGGCACCAGGTTTCAGCTCATTTTAACAAGTGAAATTGGTCCGGTTTTAATGTCTATGGCTCATTAAACACAGGAGGCAGTTGTGCTCTAACTTCACTAATAGGCCTATAGACGGAGTGCCTCTGGAGCTCGGGGGTCGATGTCCAGCCAAGCGAGGGTCACAGACCTTTTTAACTTCCTGTCAACACATTTTTTTTTTTTTAAAAAAGAACAAGTGGCTCAATAGCTGTCAATTCTTTTTTTAATTTATTTTATGGGTTCATTATGTTCCAAGGTGGGAAAAGGTTACATGGAAGTATTTCACACAGTTACTGATATTGCAGATAAATTGGGCCAAGCAGGAGGTGACTGTTCCATGCAAGTGTCTGGAAAATGAGCCACGGAGCCTCTGTAGAGGTTCACACTGAAGATACAGTTTGGCTGCTGCAGTTTTATAGTGGATTTTATTTTAGTCTCACTTTGCACATAAGCACGGTGTAAAGTGTCGGTGCTGCAGGAGATGCCCGTTGGTCTCTAAGGGGTGTGTCCGCACCTCCTGAAACCTGCCCTCAGCTTCTCAGCCCCTGACATGCTGGGCTTGGTCTTTGAAAACAGGAAGTGATTCTTGAAGCTTGAACCTAAAATGGGAGAATGACTGATCAGCTTAGACTTGTCGTTTTCTGTGAAAGAGCCTCATCAGCCTTCAGTGATGGGTATGAAGGTGGTGCCTGGCTAGAAGCAGCTGTCACTCTGGCTGAACCTTTTTAGCCTTATGGGCTTGATCTCTGGCCCATGCCGGGTGTGAGATGTTCCTCTGTTCTGTGTGTGTGTGTGCCGGCCTTCAGGGTTTAGGTCACCTGTCCAGTTGCCCATTGTGAGCAGTGATGGGGATCCAGTGTGGTATGACTGGTGTGGCACTAAACGGATTACGTGTCATTCTCATTGGCTGATCCAGATTAAATCTCTCTGCTAAATGGTCATTTCGGCTACCCTCAGTCAATTTCCTTGTCTGAGTTGTCAGTGAATGGATGGCTCTGGCACTCTGCCAGTGGTTTCTCTCTGTCTTGAAATCTGCATCTCCATTTTTACGCGCCTGTGTTTATTATTTTTAAGCAGTGCCATTATTATTCAGACCTTTAACATTTGACCAGATGACTGAGGAGGCTGGCTCTTTGCCAACTCTTTGCATGGCCTGCCCCCTCCACAGGGAAACTCAGAAGCTTGTCTAAGCTCTGAATGCCATGGTGTGAGTCGGATGGTACTATATTAAGCTAGTCACAGGGAGGCTGGTTTATTATTAGGAGCATCAGTCATTCAGAATGGCCCATCAGATCACCACTCACAAAGGCAATTCGAACGCAGTCGAGGCTTTCCCTTCCCTCAGCCCGAGGAGCGCAGTCAAGGCTCTCCCTTCCCTCAGCCCGAGGAGCGCAGTCGAGGCTCTCCTTTCCCTCAGCCCGAGGAGCGCAGTTGAGGCTCTCCTTTCCCTCAGTCCGAGGAGCGCAGTCGAGGCTCTCCTTTCCCTCAGCCCGAGGAGCGCAGTCGAGGCTCTCCTTTCCCTCAGTCCGAGGAGCGCAGTCGAGGCTCTCCTTTCCCTCAGTCCGAGGAGCGCAGTCGAGGCTCTCCCTTCCCCCAGTCCGAGGAGCGCAGTCGAGGCTCTCCCTTCCCCCAGTCCGAGGAGCGCAGTCGAGGTTCTCGTTTCCCTCAGCCAGAGGAGCGCAGTCGAGGCTCTCGTTTCCCCCAGCCACAGGAGCATTTACCTGACTGTAGAATTAGGCTTCCCAGATTGATAGGAGGCATATTGTAAATGTGCCGCCTTCTCTCTGGACATCACTCTTTGGGCTTAGCACTGTTGCTGGCTGATATCTGTTACCGTAGGGAGATGGTAGCCTTGGCTCCTACAGTCCAGATAAGGCTTCTGTTTTGGTTTCTTTCCTTATTGATTCCCTGGACTTTGCATGGAACTCTTCTAAAGTGTATTATAATGGTTTATAATATAGGTACTTTATGTGGGTGGTTCTTGCATACACTATCTTTATCTTAATGAGACACTCAGCTGCACAGCATGTTTTAGGGTCAGAGCCCTGGGTCAGCCAGTGCGTACTGCCCCTTTCTGGTGTTGGCCCGTCCCATGTGATGCAACCATTGAATATCTTCAACCACGCACGAGGAAACGACTGTCATTGAGCATGCCAGGCATAGCACAGGAGTCAAACATTTGCCCTCTTGTCTCTCTACTGAGCTTCTTCCAGCCATGGCATCTAGTGTGTTGCCTTCGGAGGGCAGAGCAAGGGAGACTAACCTGTTGCTGTGACCATTTGTTCCCAGTCAGCCGGCTGAGCTAAAGGCCTCACCGTGTCAGGCCTCCCTGGCATATATTAAGACGAATGCGAGTATGTGGAGCATGTTTTCTCAAATGCTTGGCTGGTGTTTTGTCTCCCAACTTTGTCAAGATCACAGCGCTCTCCTCTAATTAGGCTCCTTTCGGGATGGTGGCTCGACGACCTCACCCACACAGGCAGGGCGAGCATCCTGGGTGTGATGCCGTGTCGTAACCGCCAAACCTGTAATTCCTAACAATAATTAAAATTGCGCAACATAATCACATTGTATAATATTACTGTTAATGCTGTCATTCTATCAGGTAGAGGCTCTGTAGTGATTGCAGTAGGAAGCTGATAGCTAATGAAGATTTATGGAAAATTGGATTCTTCCTGCTGTGTGTGCGTGTGTTCTGAAGGTGTGTCCTGGCGAGTGTGGGATTATAACCTGTGATGCTCTGTCAGCTGCTTCCTTCACCTAGAAGTGAAGTCACATGGCTAGCTTATGGCTCAACCAGAAATTGAGACCCCTTTTATGGCCCGTGCAGCCTACAGGATAATGTCCACAGCTGCCGGAGCCTCGACCTTTGACCTCCTTGTCTCCCAGGGTCATGTGGGCGGCAGGCTGAGCAGAGGGGCAGCAGTGACGTTTGTTCTCCTCAGCTACTGGAGCGCGGGCTGAGGGCTCCTGCCTGCCCGCTCAGCCTGTTCCTGTGAGCTTTATAATTAAACAGCGCGGCACGCGCCCACGCCCGGCACAGTCCGGCAGAGCCCTCCATACCCACACCACTGCCACCATGTTACTGAGTAGATTTTTTTACAGTCCCCGCGAATATCTGGCCTAATTGGGGGGTTAACATGAGAGCTGAAATGGTGCCTGTTATTGTCAGCCTCTGGTCCTTCTCCTTCCCCCCCCCAGCCGCTGGGTGAACCTCTGTCCTCATCAACAACCAGGAAAGTCTAGTATTGTTCGACCTACAGAAATAGGGCAGCTTGGCAAGGGCCTGCTAATTCAACCTCCGTTAATATTGTTCCTTGTTTAAAGCTGCACTCAGTGGCCTGGCCTTTCCAGCACTTGTGTGCCAAATCGTACCAGCAAAACATGTCATAACCCGGTGATTTAATTGTACTCAGGATCGGGGACCTACCCACCAACATAACATTTTATGTTATGAATCCAATTAAGTAATTACAAATGACGTATATCTTGGGGTGGCGCGGTGT
Source organism: Mormyrops boulengeri (assembly GCA_026781065.1). Lineage (NCBI taxonomy): Eukaryota > Metazoa > Chordata > Actinopteri > Osteoglossiformes > Mormyridae > Mormyrops > Mormyrops boulengeri. The sequence goes on from JAODLD010000016.1 coordinate 18,373,166, forward strand.
CGCAGTGGTTAGTGCTGCTGCCTTATAGCAAGAAGGTCCTGGGTTCGTCCCCGGGTCCTTTCTGTGTGGAGCTCGCATGCTCTCCCTGTGTTCGTGCGGGTTTTTACCGGGGGCTCCGGTTTCCTCCCACGGTCAAAAAGCGTCAGGATAGGTTGATTTGGTGAGTCTAAATTGGCCCTGTAGTTGTGCGTGTGTCCTGTGGTGTGTTGGCGACTGCCCAGGGTTGGTTCCCGCCTGCACCCATTGTTCCTGGGATAGGCTCAGACGGGGGTGACGACCTGGAAGTATTTTACGCTTTTAACACCAAGTAGTAGCACAGCGATCTGCAGTCTTTGTACAAAGAAATTTTGAGAGGTGGGAGTAGCGTTTCGTGGAAAATCCCACTAAACAGAGCGCGCGCAATTGTGCGAGACAATGTGAGTAATATTAAAAAAACAGTGGATGACTTGGGACTCGCTAGCTTGGGCTGTTTTGTGCACTCACTACAGCTTGTGATACACGTGTGGCTATCTCAGTTTGTTAGTGACGCTGTTGCCAGTGAGAAACATTGCCAGTGGGGCATTTCAAGCATTCGCCACTTATGTATGCTCTCTGAAAGATATTTAAACTGAACCAAAAATTCCTCAGAAATGCTTAAAACAATTACTTATTTATGTTTCTAGTAGCCTAATTAAAGTTTTTTTGCAATACATTTTTTCATTTTTTTTAATATCTAAAGTGTAAGTAAAAAGAGATCTTGTATAGGAATCAGTATCAGTATCAGCAGTTGTGCATCGGAATCAGATCACAACTGAAAAATGTGGATTGGCCCATCCCTAAAATACATGTACGCATTAATAAATGCAAGAAAAACTTGAGACCACAAGACATTTTTTTGTTTCGCCCCTTTTTATGAGTGTGCGTCTGTGAATAATATATTTTTTTTTGCAAAATGCAGCCTGGTTCTTCTCTGTTTGTCATTAAAAAAGGCTTCTTACTTGCTTCTAGGAGCCTGATACGAACTGTCCTAGCAGTGCTCTTCACACCTGCACTTAATGTTTCCCGTTCCTTTGGAAGGTCACTTGTTGTCGTCCTACAATTCATGAAAAACTGTCAGATAAGATAATGATCATCTCTGGCATTAGAAAGATGCTTCCAGCAGAACCAGGATTAAACCACGATTAAAAAATGCAGATTTATGTTCTTATTTGTTTAAAAAATATAGAGCGGTCTCTTAATTTTTTCCACAGCTGTAAATATAAAATTAATTATGGTTTTTATTATTATTGAATTATTTCGTATTGGTTTAATTATTTCACTAATGCCATACATGAGCCCCGCTTGGCAAGGTTAGCTGGTTATTGCTATTGGCGATATTAGACAAAAAAATTTCGCGCATTGTATCAGTCAAAATTTCCACACTGACGCAACACCAGTTGCACTTCAGCAGGACCTCCTTCCGTCCTGTGGGGAATAGCAAGGTCATGTGTATTTCCTGCGGTGTTGATACTGGCTGAGCCGCTAATGCAATAACATGGTGATCATCTCTGACATATTCAGCGCTGGCATCTTGTAGCCAGTGCAGGAATTACACCAAGAAAGGGGTCCCGCCTTGGGTGCCCTTAAAAATTTTCCGGCCAACTTGCTGATGGATCTCCTTTAAGGTCCATTTGAACTTGGCCCTGGGCATCTCCCAGGGGCTGCTTGGTGAGTGGTTACTGGCATTAATCGGAATATTGTGAAGCAGTATGGATCATTCCTGCCCATTCGCTGTGGGTGTTTGGCCTTCTATGAAATGTATGCAATCTATGCATAGAATCTAGTAAAGACAGACTGGTTGTGGGGAATCTCGAGCTGCCTGCTTTTTGCTCCTGCGTGGAGCGTGTCAGCACACACGTTTAGTGTTTTGTGTTATTGCAAAGGTGTTACTAATTAAAAAGCACCTAGTGAGACTGCTTGTCAATGAACTTTTTAACTCAGATCAGCTCTTTTAGAAGTACAATTTAGGTTTTGATTTAATATTGCTTGAAATGAATGTCTTGCTTAAAACTACTGGCTGTTTCTGGTGTCATATATATTTATAACATAATGATTTTTGCAAAAAACCATAAAAACGTTAAGCAAATCAGGTAACAGTGTCTGCAGCCATTGGGAATGAATAGGATTCCAGCCGTATTCCACTAACTTGTTAAATATCTGCTTTTGTTTGCAATGTGCAATATGTTATGAGATCCAGCATATTGTCTTTTTTCCTGCTTTATCATCTGCTGCTGTACTTATTATCTTGAATTTACTTTGCACTCTGGTCTGTAGGAGGCACACATGTAAGAAAATGCATGAAGTACACATGCAAATACAAACCTTGAAACCTATATCGCCTCATCTTAGCATCTGTGGTGGCACCCATAATCTCACCTGTATTGGTGTTGTGTGGAATCTGATCTCCTGCAGTGACGGCCAGTATGGTGCGATATTGGGGAGTTTCCGCCCACCTCGTGTATCAGCGTCGGATCAGTTCTGGTCCCTGAACGTGGCTTTTCATCTCTCGCTCCTGACACATTTTACGCTGTGACTTTCAGGAGTGTGTGCTGATTCGCTCCCTACTTGTCTAAGCTCCATGTATGAGGAGGCTTTTGTTGCAGTGCCTTTTATCTGGTTCCTCTTAATCTGTGCAGCACAGATATGAGTCAGCTGGGGGGTTTCATCTGGTCAAAGGCATGGGTGTGAAATGCATTATGAAACATGGGACGCCTTCGTTAAGGAGTTTATAAAAGAAAGTGTTCAATGGAATAAGATGTAACTGGTGGGGGGGGGGGCATAAATGTCCGTTTTCTCTGTAACAGTGGACCCCAGGGTTGTACTCGAGCCCCAGAAGCTGTTTATAAACGTCAGGAGGATGCTGTGATAAGGATGGGGCTTGATGTCACAGAGTACATCGGCGGCTCTGAGCCGGGTCAGCAATGCATCCGAGGGGCTGTCCACTGCCCCCACCTTGCTGTGTTCCTGTGCTGAGGTAGCTTGTTGCACTTACCACCTGCGATAACCTCCCAGATGACAAGGGGGGGGGGCTTGTTGGCTCATACCAGGGTGACCTTTACCGTCATAAAAATCGGTATTTCACGGCGCTGCCTCACTCAGGCTGAGCCGCTCACATGCATTCTGCTCCCAGTGTAGTGGATTCAGTAACACAGTGGCCTCTGGGAGGCGCCGGTCTCCCTTTTCTGCTCATGCCATTGATGGTGTGGTGGCAGCCGGTGTCGTGGATGAGAGCTGGGCTCCTGATCCGAGGTCTTGGCACGTTTTTCTCCTGAGCAGCCATCATCCGAAACACAAGTGCAGTTTAGGAATTCAAATTCCGGATGTGTAGGTTCGCGAAGAGTGGTTGCCCTGGGCTGACCTTCCGTGCTTATTTCTGCTCTCTCTGCTGTGGTGACCTTTGCTTCTGGGGAAGCTGCTCGTGCTGAACTGTGTAACAGCAGTTCTGTCTTGGGATCCCGTGAATGGACAGGAAACATCCTACAGCCTGCAGCCTCCGTCAGCCTCCAGCTCATAAAGACTGTCATCAAACATCTGCTTTTCTGCTTATTTTATACCCGCAGTACCCCCAGCTATCCTCGTATCTGAGCTTCGGCAGTCATATAGGCTTTTTCCATAAGAGCAAAGAGCGGCTTCTTGGGCATCAGTGCTGTATCGTACAATAGGGGACTGTTCACAGACGAGCCCGCACTTTCCGGTTTACAGACAGAGCATTGTTTAGCATTGAAGTAACGAGGTGAAATTCAGTTCAAGGAAAAATTAGCATAATCCGCGCAACAGCTGGCCCACCTGCAGTCTGTCACAAAGGGATCATTTCCTGGCCAGACGCCCTGTGAGGGACTGAGGTGAGACGATGGATTATCATCTATCGAGCTGAAGCTGAGCTGCCCAGACTCGTTCGGCATGTTTCTGTAAGAAAGGGCCTGAGTAAAACCAGTTACAGACTGGGAGCCTGATGTTCTCCCCATTCCCTTCGCAGCAATCCTCTATCAGATTCAGACTGGTTTGCAGCATTCCCTGTTTGGTGTTTTGTTGAATGAGCCCAGGTTTACCAAACAACACTGTGCAGTTTTGTAAATGTTTGACTGTAGCTGAAATAAATGGGCTATCAAGATGTGTCTAAAGGGCAGCTTTTAAAATGCTTTAAAAATCATTTTTTTATTCAGCAGCATTCAGCTTACTGCTTGATTTAAGGCACATAAAATTGGTCAAGGCATTAAAAATGCTTTTTAAAATTATTTTTAAAAGTTGGCTTGGCATCATCGACTTAAGGTGATCAGACCAGTTACAGAATGTTATGACTAAAAGATGGCAATTAAAATACCAAGCCTACTCTGTTTCCTTCAAATCATCCATACCAGAAAAATACAGTTTCATTTGACTGCTTAGACAAGAAAAACTTGAGGATGCTGCAATTTTTTTTTTTTTTTATTATTCGTCATGCTTAATTATATTTGCAGGCTTGTTAAAGCTGAATATAAGTCAGCTCGTTAAACACTAAGGGCTTGTAAAGATCTGTCTGTTGAAAGGTGGTTCACTGGGTAGCAGTGCAGCCTCACACCTCCAGGGTTGGGAGGTTTTTCCTAGCAGAGTGTGGAGTTTTTTTGTGTCTGTACAGGTTTTCCCTGCATAATCCTACGGTTCAAAAACAGGTGATTGGGCAGAGACACCAGTTTACCTGTAAGCCGAGAGAGAGAGAGTCCTGTGATAGAAGGGCCTTTCCTGCCGGGAATCCCATGTCTCGTGTCCTGCGTCCCCTGTGATGGGCTCTAGCATCACCGCAGCCCTGCATTGCATAAGCAGTTATGAAAGATGCCTGGCTGTAACACTTCACTTTGGTAATACACCCAGTATACCACATCATTGGAAAATGACTGAACCATACAAATAATCTCCATGCTTCCAGCGCCCATAAAGAGCAGTGAGAAATCAAGGATTTGCACCTTGTGAAAGAGCTGGGAGGTTACCATCTCTTTCTCCCCTCATGGTTTCTGTGTTTTTGTGTTAACCTCTAGTCACTGTAATCAGTTGATATTTGTTCCTCTGGGCTTTTAGATGAATATGACTGGTAAGAGCACAGGACGTATATTAAATCAGAGCGTGGGGCTTTTAGGTGCTAATGTCTGGGGGAATGCTGTCGGGTGTTTGAATTTTAATTAATGTGGGATGCAGGTTAGATGGGAGGATGGACTGACATCACTTTGTAGTCATTCTACAATCATTCTCCAGTCATTCGATTCTTTTTTTTGTCGTCTTCCCACATGTCTTTGTTGTGCTAATATTGTGTTTATACTATGTTTACCACCAATATACTTCATTGAATTTTAATAGCACTTTAATCTTGAGTGTGTTTTATATATTGAGCTGTACAGGGTGCATCTTCAGTTTTCATATTTTAATTGCTGCCTACCAAAACAGAGATGAAATGCTCCTTTTAAATCCAACTTAGATGTTTGATTCCTATTAGGCCATTTGGAGGTTTCTCAATTTACTGTAAACACTTGACTTTTTCTTTGCTTAAAATGGAAAAATACTGTGTTCTGCATGGTGACCTTTTTAGGCCGTCTGTCTGTCTGTCTGCCTGCCTGCCTGCCTGTCTGTGTCTGAGTATGTGGCTCACAACTGTGCAGTCTGTGTAGGAACAGCCCTCAGAATTTCCTCTCTCGTCTCTCCGCACAGGTTGACGGGCCCATCTGGGTTTCTGACTGACGGGCCGGGGAACTACAAGTACAAGACCAAGTGCACGTGGCTGATCGAGGGCCAGTGAGTATCAGGGCTGTTTTTGTCAATGTGTTTGGATATAGTCGTTCATTTGCTAGTCAGTCATTTTAGGATCTTTTCATGTTAGTTGTTTCACCAGACAGTCTTTAGCAGGCAAAGCTGAGAAAAAGGCCAATTGTTGGTGGGAAACCCCAGTTAAAAAAATCGACTCCCCACAGCCATGGTGCATATTGTGTTCTGTATGGGTCATGGGGTAATGAATGGTGCACACTCTGGGCTCTGGGGCAGCCAGGGATAGGCAGGGTTCCCACCCCACTGCCTCCGCATCTTACGTTAGGTTAGGTAAGGTTATCCTGATTACTGAATGCGGTCCCTGTCCGTATTCATGCTGACTGACTGCAGCCAGTGAGAAGCAGCACCACTAACAGATGTCTGTTAATTATTTTGAAGTGGACTTTTTATGCAGTTAAGAAACTAGCAGGAATTCTGTGTTTAAAAGACAAGCAACTGGACACAGCTTGGACACTTTTGGGTGGTGATGTTTTTAAAAGACTCCCAGATAACATCTTAATTGACTTGTCAGGGAGCCTTGGGTGTCCTTGGCATGCTTGCTGGATGTGGGAATGCCTGGGTCAGGGGTCTCTGCGGAGGGTATCTGTACACTGACTGCCTCTTCGTATTCAGGCCCAACACCATCCTCAGACTGCGCTTCAACCACTTTGCCACAGAATGCAGCTGGGATCACCTCTATGTGTATGATGGGGACTCCATCTACGCCCCTCTGCTGGCCGCCTTCAGGTACTGCACACGTGCGTTTCCGTAACTTTTGACTGCCTGATAAACACTGGCTTACCTGTTCAGTGCTGAAATGATTTGTGTCAAACACCTTATGTTCTAAAATGCTTGCGTATTCTGTATTGTTAGGAGGAAGGATGCAGCAGTAGGCTCTGAATTTCAGTGCGGGATTGCGGGCTTTGCACAAAATTTGATCGATTCCCACAAGTCCAGTAAATATAATGCAGGAAACTCCCTGACACATTTACAGTGATGTCTAATGATTTTCAGCCAGGTTTGCACTCATGCAGAATGCATCCTCTCTCTCCTTCTGTCTACAAATCTGCGAGCCTTTGTTTGTATCTCCTGCCTGATTTGCACCCCGCATATCTCTGCACCCACAGCATTACACTTGATGGCATGTTTCACAGCTGTGTTTGATTCGTACCACTTTGTTTCGGGCTGTTTCATATCCGGCACCTGATGTAAGTTACCAGTGTAGTTTCCTCAATAGTTCAATCTTTGGTTTCGGGTAACACTTGCAACACAACTGCGTGGTTCCAACTATGCTGCTGGGAAACGGATCCCTGGTCCAGTTAATATTTCTTTTCACGACATCATGTTCATTTTACAGACTGTTTCTCAGCGATTGCCTCAGCCCAGTATGGGATAGTCAGCCATATAATATTCCAATTTTCAGCTGTGTGAGTTCTTTTCCCGTTTAATAAAAGTTATGCATAGCGCCTGCCCTTGTCTGTGCATGTGCTCATGGGTCTTGTTAGGTACCCCAGTCATGGTGGGGTGACCATATGTGTCCCTGTCTGCTGTCATTAGATAATGCCAATAGGACAAACAACTAGAAAATTGTATGTTATTTATTATGTGCAGTTTTCTCTGATCCCACTGATTTATAGTGATGTAAGTATGGTTGCGACAAACTCAAAATATGCCAGACTTCATATTTCAGATCAGAATGAACCAAAGGTATACCAGAGCATACTGAAATACCATATCACTGGATAGCAATTGTAACTGATGGAAATATAAACCAATATTTCAGATATGGGATATTTAGGTAATAGACTTTACAAAAATTGGAAATGGATAAATGGAGCGAACACTTAAAATGACAAGCAAAGAAAACACTTTTTTTCCGCGGATTCATTAACGCTACTTCTCGCTAAACGCTACTTCTCGCTAAACAAGCAACCAGTACAGTTTGCTGTAAATGTTGACCAGTATGGTTTGTCGAAAAATTCCAGTATGAATGGCTTGGGCTTTGCCAGAAAATGTAATGTGTGTGTGTCCATGTGCGAAAATGCATGTGCAGACGTGTGAGGTACAGATCGGGCTGGATCTGGGACGGATTGGGTAGTGACAGCCCCCTTTGCTGCTACAACATCTCTTGCAAGCATAATACATATTTCAGTGACGGGAACTTGAAGGCATGCAAACATTGACTGCTGTTATTAAGTGGATCGGGATGAAGCAGAGGAGATGGAGTACAGGGAAAGAATAGAGACAAGAGAAGGGAGCCACCAAAAGATGGACTAAGGACAGTGATGCAGCTCAAAGAAATGCCCAACAGGAGAGAAGGAGAAAGAGATGACAAATTACAGCAATGACTGTAGAGAATCTCTTAAATTGGAGGAGAGTAATGAAATGCGATGTGAGGTAATAGGACAAGGCAAGACCTGCAGTTAAGCTCACGAGAAGTATCCCCCTCCCTGCCTCAAAAGTGTATAAATCCTCCCTATGTGAAGCATTTAAGGGAGGAATTCCCCCCTATTTTGAAAAATGAATTTCCTTGCTGTGACTACTGATTCCCATGAGCAAGGTTAGCAGGCTGGTAAACATGGTGCCTGGGCAGGGAAACTGACACAACTGTTACCATGGTGCCAGGGCTGTGACGCTGACAGGACTATAACCATGGTTCCCTAACAGGGAAGCTGGCAAAACTGTTACCATGGTGCCAGGGCAGGGATGCTAGCACAACTGTTACCATGGTACCAGGACTATGATGCTGACAAGACTGTAACCATGGTGTCCGGGCAGGAAAGCTGGTAAGACTGTAACCTTGGTGCCCAGGCAGGGAAGCTGGCAAGATTGCAACCATGATGCACAGGCAGGAAAGCTGGCAGAGACATCAAAACTATACTTTTTGTCATTCTTCCTGCCTCAATCGTTTGCCAGCCACCAGTTGCCGGGGCTCAGATCTGAGTTGAGCCACCTGGTGTCACCTCCTGCTCTGAATGGCCACCTTGGCACGCTGCTCTGAGGACTGATTAGTGAGATGCAATGTCTCTAACACCTGCTGAATGTGCCTTGGTGTCGTGTTGAAAACATTGGTAGCTCTAATTGTTTTGTAATGTATGCGTAGAATAGACTTTGCTTTTTATTGCTGAATGTCACGTAGGCATGTAGTTAGGTTGATTCACCCTCAGCCAGGTCTACATGCACCCTTGTTGGAGGGTTAGCACCGGAGCAGTGCTTTGCTCATTGCTATTACTGTGCCAGCCCTGGTTCAGAACCAGGAGCCTGCAGTGTGTTTCGGGGACGTTTTGGGCCCTGGACCCCTTTTGTGAGCCGCTTCTTGGTCCTCCTGGACCCATTCTCAGTGACTTAATAGGACTTATACACCAGTGCTCCAAGGCTTAATGGAAGATGGAAATTACAGCTTTCTTTTCACCTTAAACACAAATAGTTTTAGTTTTTAAACACAAGCAGTAATTTTTATTTTCCTTGTAGCTGGGAGTCTGTTGTGCCCCTGATTGACTGAATTAATAAATAAATGAAGGACTGAAGTATGTGGTGGTGCTTCAGAACTGACAGGCTGGGCTTTGTCATTATAAAGCCCTGCGCTGTTGGAAGTTGTGGCCAGTGATGTATTATTGGTATTTACAGCACACTCCAGTGCCAAGGATTGGACTCCAGCATGTGCTAGAACGATAATTACTCTTACATGTCTAGAGCCTGCAGGATATCATCTGATTCATAAGATGTCCTCTAAGTTGAAATAGGAGAGGTGACTTAATGGTTTGTTTCAGCTGTGTGCCCATGAAAAAACAAGTGTCTTCCTGTGATATCATTTGTCTCGGTTATAATGAGATTGTTTTTGGATCTCTAATTAATCTGCCATACTTTTCGTATGAGAAATTTCTGGAAGTTCAGGTTGTATTGTACTCGCACTCCCTACAGAGTCTCCGCTCTCAGTGTCTATTGCCCCTGCAGAGGTTCCTCAGGCGGGTTAGACAGCTGGCGGTTCTCCCTCTCATCGTGGTGTAGCACCATCTATTAGTAGGTGGATGGCTACATTGACCTAACCAGCACACCCTCGCTTTAAAAGCACATGGCTCAAAGATTTAGAAGAAGCAGTAGCATTGGAATTGTTGTTATGAGGCAGAAGTGAGAAAGAGAGAGGTGCGGAAGGTGAAAAACCATTCATATATCGTGTTTATTTACTTTAAAAGACCGATCCATCCCTTATCTGCTTCTTATTAGTTCTTGGTGTCGTGAATGAAAATGTGCTGGGGGGGGGCATAGTTGTCTCACCACTACTCAGACAGGCCTGGAGGAGCATGGGAGCAATGAATGGGGGGTGGTCTCCTTTTGGGACCTCAGTGCGCGTTCATTAACCCTCTGGAGTCTGAGGCCTCTCAGCCACTTTCCAGATAGTCTGACATGCCAAAAACATTTATCCCAAAGTGCTATGTGTGCTTTTATCCAGCACAAACTCAGCGCCAATAACCTGAGATCATTTAGAATGTCATTCATTTATTTTTTAAATCAACTGTTAACATACACAGAAACCTATTTTCAGAGGTCCTGAGACATTGTAAACAAAAAGAGATGATAAACATTTTTGGCCAAGACTGAGCTCTGGATCTTCTCAACATAGGGGTTGGCTACACCTCGGTGATTGAGGCATTCAGAAATTTAATGTGGTTTGACTACTAAAGTTTTTTTGGTAGATCTTTAGAGTGAAACTATTTTTTCTATGTCGCTGACCTAGACAAGGAATATTGATGAGAAGTGTCAACACACCTCTAATAGTCTCAATACTGTCAATGGTCCATCAGTCTGGAATGTCAGTGTGAATTATACGAAGAGACAATAATAGCCTTTTTACAGTTTATAACATGCAATGGATTAAATGTTGATGAATGAAAGGTGCAGTCACATAGTATTACTGTAATATTACAAAACAATAAATGACTATAGAACAATAAATGCATCAGGATGCCAAGCTTCAAAGCAGTTTCTGTCTGTTTAAAGGCATCACATGCTTTGCACTTTTTTGTATATATAATAATATAAAAATTAGCAAAATATATTCATATTTCTCTGTTGAACTGAGGTATATTTCCCAAAAGCTCCAGTTAGTTGGTTCCAAATATGTAAGTTACTAACGTAATTAGCAGCTCTGCTTTTATTTTTTAAATTTGCATTGCAACTTCGCTTCGTTCTTTTTTGAACAGAGTACACAAGTTGCTTCATTTATGTAAACTATAGAAGTATTTTTAGTGCAAAAGTTAATGCTTCACATCAAATATCTTATTTTCCACAAATACAATCCATACTACTTAAGCTCTTTTATGACATATATTTTGAGAAACATGTTAACTAGTCATGTGCTGTCATCTGACTGAAAAGCATCATTAGTGGATGGTTGTGACAGAGGCCACATGGTCACTCCAGCTGCCCACAGTGGACACTTTGTGTCCGCTTGCCCAGAGCAATGGGAGTGGAACAGACTTCCAGACGTCAAGGTTCAGCAGCAAGGCCAAAAAGTGTGCCGGTTCTATAATTTTTATATCAGTTTGGCGTCCTTCCTCCCCCCCCCCCCCCCAGGATTTCATCCTCCTATCATCCCCTTTTAATGACTTCTTGCTGCCAACGGTACAGAAGATGTCTTTCTCAGTCTCTGTCGTCTTCAGACGAGATTCAGCATCTTTGTTCAAGGCTTGATGCTTTGCTTAGGAGTTGACGGTTTGCGTTCTTTAGGTTGTTAGCGGGACTCAGATCTGGATGTAAGACTGCTGTGATGCAGCCATCTGATGCTTCAGGATTATGGTCCCCCCAGAAGGTGAACGTACACCTTTGCATTCAGGTCCATTGGCCCCTACACTGGCAATAGTGTGGTGTCTTACTGAACACTTTTGCCGCACAACAGGTTTAACATGGAAGTGAATTATGGAGTGTCACAGGCTTGGCTTTGAGCATCATTTCAACTGCTGCTAGTGGCTTTTGAAGAGGATAACTGTGTGTGTGTGTGTGTGGGGCGGAGGGGGT
>JAODLD010000016.1:18385067-18400027 GCA_026781065.1 Mormyrops boulengeri
CCCCCCCCCCCCCCCCCCCCCCCCCCCCCCCCAGAGCCTGAGGATTCCTGCTGATACTATTATTTGTCTGCTCTGTTTACACATGTTCATAGTCTTCTACAATCCAGTTGGCCCGGAGCTCTCTCCTGTCTGCAACATCAATAATTACTGATCAATACATTACCTGTGCAGTTAATATTATGTCTGTTTCACTGTCATGTGTATGTGGCTCTGTCACAGGACAGTCACAAGCAACAGCATCTTATGTTAGACAGTTAAGTTATTACCCGAGGACGCCCACGGGGCAGGTATTCACTCGCGTGCCGCAGGTAGCTGCACAAAACAGCCATGCCGGCACGTAAATTTCTGAAATATATGATGGCAGGGGAAGGTTCATTAATATTCATAAAGGAAGTAGTACCTGATAATCTTTGCGCTATAATGGGTTTACTTAACCTGACTAGCAGGCTAACTAAAATGTATGGTTAGTCTTAGAGATGCACAACATATTGGTTAACATATTAGTATTGGTCGATATTACTTAAAAATCAAATTATTGGCAGAATGTTTGTCTGGTATGTCAGTCTTGGATGATACTTCCAGCTAATTTAAAAACTTCATCAGTATTCAAAGTTAGCAGCATCAGAGCTAAATCACGGGGCTGACTGCATTGAACAATCAGCTGTTTTTTTACAGTATAGTACAGGAAGATTTCATGGGTCACATTCTGCTGGACAGCCAATGGTAACACAAGTGTCATGCAGGCTATCAGCAGACCACACCTGTAATAAGAATAAGTGGTATTACACTAGATTCACGTGTCACTGATAATATGTATATCATGTGATGGTCTTAGAAAAATTAGAAATACACATTGTCTTTAGCTCACTGAAGAAGGCATTACTCAAATGCGTCTGTGTGGAGACGCATTTTAATTAACCCTATTGTGCAACGTGCGACCTCTTCTTTCGTTACTTGATTTATTCTTTTCTGTGAGGTGTAATATAGTTAGGAGTGAAGCCCGTTTTTCTGCACTATATTTCAGTAATATTAAAGGTTTGAGTTTAGGTTACCAACATAACTGATTACTTAGAACTGAAAATGTAAATCATCGATCATTTTCTAGACTCCAAAGACTTATCAGTGTGTAGACCATCAGGCACTTTAACGTGCTCACTGGCCAGTGGCACCTCGACAAATGGTGCCTGTAATTGGATTGGTCAAAAAGAGTGGTTACGTCTGTGTTGTGTAAGAGCCTTTGATCTGAATTTATATGGCTCTAGCGCCTTCAACCAAACATACTGATCAGGCTGACATATTGACATGGTGGTATTCTGGCCCTTTCTTCTGTAATTTACTAAAGGCCTTCTGATGTTTTTGGCCTGAAAGGTCATTTCGTCTCGGTCAATGTTGGCCATTCCAAAGCACTAAATCAGGTCCCCAGAGACCCCGTTACCTTTGAGATTAACACCATTATGCCAAATTCTAAAGGATTCTCTGCAGTTTACTTACTAATTTGTGAAGGAAGTTAATTCAATGGGCTCCTCATCCACAAACAGGAAGGAGAATACTACCCTCCTTTTAGTTCCACAACGATGAGTCAGGGGCCTCTTTTGGTCCCGTGTTTGGGCCGGATTTTCCTCTCATTGCCATTGTGTGTGACCGCTAACATCCTTCCTTCAGTTGCTTCACAGCTTATTAAATTACCAGAAGTAATGTGGAAGGACAAACTGTTGAAAATTGATCATGCGATGATATTTTGTTAAATGATAAGTTTTTTTTTTTGTGTAGTAATGTAAAAACTGTCCTAGAAAATTGGAGATTGGGCATTTTTTCTTGCCCATTCATTGGAATCCTAAATGGAGGTTCTGCTATAGAGAGTATGGCATTTAATGACCATGCCGACTGACTGATACGTATTCAGGTTTTCCAGTGTTGGCGTGTTCCCATATCTCTTACACCAGGGATATTGAATGCCAAGTTTGGGCGACCAGCCCTTCCATGTTTTACCGTGAGTCACCTTTATCTGATCATGAAGGCTGGTGATGCCGGTGTGGCACAATTGTTTATTCATTATCATTCATTTTTTCGCGGGACTGGTGACCTTAAGATTGGAGTTGACCATCTCTGGTATAAATGATGTCCCCGTGTCTTAATATATCTTGGAGAAAGAAGGAGGGTTTCTTTATCTATCCAAACGTACGTAGCCTCTCGCTCCTAGATGCTTGTTCATTTTGACCGGCTGCAGGGTAAAACTGGCAGAAGGAGTGGCTGAGCGCTGTTCCCTTTGCCTGCCCCCATGCTCAAGTAGAGGAGGAAATGAGGGGGTGGAGGGCGTGGTGAGTGAGGGGGAGACGCCAGCCCTCCACCTGCCTTACTGGTCCTTGCTGGCATATGTGGAGGGTCACAGAAGGCTAGTCGGTCACGCTCGGGTCGGTAACGCCATGGCGCCAGCACTGGATCTTTTTAACTTTCACTACTGGTGCTCGTCACATGCTTCTAGAAGCTTCTGATGGTGTTCAGTACTTAGGGTTGCATTTGCTCATATTCACAAGCATCCATGTGGTTCCAAAAGTGAGATTTTCGAAAAACCCAGGCACAAATTTCTGGGCATTTTTACAAATGCTTTTAGTATCCTTTTGCTCTATGAATAATTAATATTTTCCATTCCTGTACTCAGTCTGTTTTAGTGAGCCCTTTAACCACTAGCTACATGTTTTGCACAGAGCCTTCGTGCAGCTGCTGTTTCTTCACAAGTTCTACAGGGCACAGGACCACCTCTGTGCTTCATACAACCTCAGTTGTTTAGCGCTAATTGTGTATTATGAAATGTCCTCTCAGTTGTAATCTTTGATAGGTGACTTCATTTTAGGGACAGCCTGCCAGGTTGTACCTCTTGTTTCTCAAAGATCACTCAAAATTCATTTTTCTTTTGCTACTTTAAACTCAGATTGAAAAACCATCTTGCCCCTGGGGGGGGGGCTTTTATCCGTCAGTGAGTGCAAGGTCCGGCACTGTTGAGGCTACTAATTTGACATTTTTCTCCAAGAAAGTTTTAATGATCTTAATACATAACTTGTGGTAACAGAAACCTCGTTCTTCTCCCTGATGGAGGCTTGGGCTCCAGAAGACCGTTCACCTTTCTGCTTCCCCAGCATCAGTGTGTTGCTCGAATTTCACGTCTGTTAGCAAAAAGTCAAAGCTGGCAGGTTTTGACTGTGTGCTTGTTTACAGTGTCAGCAGTGCCCGCAAAGACCAAGGTTTCACAGGCAGTACTTCCCTAGGAAGCCACAGTAAATGTCTCTAACAATAGTTAATATGGGGAAAAGTTGAAGGTTTCAATGGAGATTAAGGCTTTATGCTGCCAGTGGGACTGAAGGCATGTCAGCCCAGGCTGGTGGACACAGCCTGAACAAGATCCATGTGAGTTTTCAGAATTTATTGATATTGACTCACACAGCAACATTTGGTGCCTTTTCAGACTGACTCCTAAGAATAGTCATTGTCGACCATATCGATGGCACCCTTCCAGAGCATTCTGTCTTTTTGGAGGCCTCGGTCTCTTCCTCACAGTGGAGATTTTTTTTAAACCTTTGGTTGTTAAATACTATGTATTGATAATGTGTCATTATAGAAAGATCCCTGTTGTAAAAGCTGTGCAATGTAATGTTTTCTTAACAGAACTGACTTAACTGCAAAATTGTATGTAGCCTTGTATATTCATACATATAAAACAGTTTGGTAGTGAGCTCAGATTGAGTCAGGGTTATTCATTGATGGAAAAAATGTACTTTGTACTATAGCTATAATCTGACAGCCATATAGGTGCAGATGTTTTCTGTTACATCTTTAAATAAAGTTAAATGTTCATTGCATTAACTTTAACTGCATTAACTTTTTGCATTAACACTTA
Source organism: Mormyrops boulengeri (assembly GCA_026781065.1). NCBI lineage: Eukaryota > Metazoa > Chordata > Actinopteri > Osteoglossiformes > Mormyridae > Mormyrops > Mormyrops boulengeri. The sequence goes on from JAODLD010000016.1 coordinate 18,388,960, forward strand.
ACTTTTTGAATAATGAAGGAGGAAGTAAACTTGTAGAAATTACACACAATACTCAGTTTCTACTGTAGATGAGTGTTTCCTCTTTGTGTTATATTCCTGTTTTCTGAAAGTATTATTGAATAGCATTGAACAGTTCATTTTAATTACAGTTAGGGATGTGACAGTATTCTGCATTTCAATGTGAATTAAAGGGACCATAAGCATTGAAATGCTTTAGAAAGTGGGTCATTACTTCCATGTTTATAGTCTTGTGTTTATGGATAACTACTGTCAGATAGTTAAAGCGTGAGTGGAATAAGTTTGGCAGTGTGCAGAAGCACGTCGAGTTGGGCCACAAGCGTGTCCTCACATAAACGGCAGCTCGTCGACTGGCCCAGTCCGGTGCCTAAGCCCTGACCCAAGCCTCTGCTTTTTCCACACAGCCTTGGTTCCTGTGTAGGGCTGCGACTGGAAACGGGCGTGCTGCATGTGAGCCTAGGGCCCAGGCCCCCGGGGTGCCTTGCGCTCGTCCACAGGCGCTGCTCTGCGGCTCACAGTCATGTCGGCCTGTTAGTGGCTCTTGCTCTTCGTCTCCATGTCTGTGTTCTTGCTCCCGGTTGTCGCTGGGCTGGATCTTTGTGCTTCCGGATGTAAGGGACGGCCTTTTGACTTGGATCACAGATTAGAGAGTTTTAGCAGTCACTCCTCTTTCCTCTGGTCTTACAGCAGTTTTGAGGGACATCTTTTCTCACCCATAAGTCGAGAAGTTGTGGTTTTGAGTGTGCGTGTCTGACCGTGACCATGATTTTGGTCTGTCTCATTTGTGGGTGACAGTGGCCTGATCGTGCCGGAGCGCTATTCCAACGAGACTCTCCCGGAGGTGGTTTCCCAATCTGGCTACGCCCTGCTGCACTTCTTCAGCGACGCAGCCTACAATCTCACTGGCTTCAACATCTCCTACAGGTAAGCCAGGCACACCCCTGCAGAAGCAGCCTGTGGGTCTCTGTGCGGATGCCCCTGTGCCGCTTACCTCCCCCACTGACTGCAGGCTGAATAGTACACAGCTGTACTTTATGCAGTAATGTTTAATAATTAGTACCGGCCCTAATTTGAAATTCAAAACCAAGCAATTTTTCTCTGTGACTATGAACTTGCAAATGAGTTACTAAAGATAGAAAAACGTAATGGAAACATTTAGACTGAGCAAAGGGATGTCATGATTAGCAGGTTAACTCTTGCGCCTAAGATAGCTAGATAGCTGTCAACAGAAGTGTTCTCCTGCCCTAACCTCTCTCTCCAGTTGTTTTCATTTAGTTACTTGAAAAATGAAATGTCTAGACCACAGAGGGGGGCAGCTTTCTGTGGGAAGGTGTCTGCTGCGGCTGCTGATGTGACCATCTGGCTGTGGTGATGTCATTCATGCATATTCAGTGCGTAAGCCCTGATTGGCAGACAGGGTGTCAGCCTTGGCTGTCACTCGCATGCATCCTTGACATCAATCCCAATACACCACCTGTCAGGGTATGCTGAATAATACTCTCTGTAAAAACGCACATAGGAACAGTTTTCATGAAGTAACACCGATTTGATTTCAGATAGTTTTTCAGGCCGGTGTATTTTTATCAGCTGCCACCGACACATGCTGTACATGTTGAGGGAAATGGCCTGTCCCTTTAAGTATGCTAAATGTGGCAGCTGTACCATGGCACGGCTGCGAGGGGCAGCGTGACGCCGTGCGAAGCAGGACCACCGTGTGGATGCCTCCGCCTTGTCCTTTCCCTTGCGAAATGAGCCATACCCATCAGCTGTGTTTGTTATACTTCATGAAAAGCTCTTGAGCATATTTTCTGGTGAGACCATGTTCATCTGGGCCGGTGACTGAGGCTGCTTGTGGTCGTCACTGTTGTTAATTTATGTGAATCAGTTCTGTAGCTCGAGGCTGAAGCACATAAACGCGAGTCAAACGCCAAAGTGGACGTGACGCAGCAAGCCGGCTGAGGTCACCTTACTATCCGAGTTTAAGGGTTTAATTTCACCTAATCCAGTACCTTCAGTTAGAGCAGATAATTATGGATACCAAAAAATAATTGCCATAATGATGATCTTTTTAGAGACCTAAGTCTGTCAGTGAGGCAGTAGTGGAGTCGGCTCCTGCCCACGGCATCTCATCGTAAACAGCTCCTTGACACTATGATCTCCTCACATGGTGGCCGTAGGGGGAAAAAAAAACATTCAGCCTGGTCTTGCAAGCCTCTGCTCTCAGGCTGCGTTTATTTTCAGCAGCCTGCCAGCACCCTCTCATTAGCCAAGGTGGATGTTTGGCATTTGGAGGAGAAATCAGACAAACCCGGATAGACTGGAAACAGAGCAGCATGCTGATATTTCCAGTGTAATAACAGCAGGACTGCAGGCATTGGGTGGGTGTTACAGGACGCGTGGAGATCCACGAAGCAGCCGAGAGCCGCTTTCATGGGGGCTGGGCACCACAAAGCCAGCCTTGTTACCCTGCCAGCCCAAGTCATTCGGAGCTGAACACTTGCACTGTCTGTGCGCTGCTGGGGGGGCGGTGGTCGTCATGTGACCCAGCACCGTGATAAGCGCTTGCGTTTCCCGGCGCCGCGCTCTGCGGGTCAGCCTGGGTCAGTGACATCATCGGCATGTATCCAGCCTTTGGGGTTGTTGTCGCTATCAGTATTGGCTTGCCATTTTGTTTTTAGCAAACACATGTAGTTGTTTTTCCCGTAGCATCATACCCATTTGTTTTAACTGTCACTGCCATGTGAAGGTCTAACGGGGTGGTAGACGGCGACGGTAAGCCCTGCCACACTGGCCTGCGTTGTCAGTGTGAGTCCGCTCTTCACGCTCAGTGGTAAGCAAAGCATTTTGGAAAACAAGCTATTTTGGATGTCCTGAAGCCATAGTAATATCCTTCCATCACCTCTGTGCTGTTATATGATCATTGTCTGTTGACACTTTTTTAGAGGTTTTTCTTCTCCCCTTAGACACCCTTTAATTTCTTTAATGAAAGCCCCCTCCTTTAGAAACACCTCAGCGTTGGCCGTCATTTCCAGAGCCATAACCGTTGCAGTTTATACAGGCGCGCGTGTTTGTTTCCGAGTGCCGCAATGAGGACACCTGAAAACAAACACTGGGTGACCTGCCTCTCCTGGCTCTTCACCCCCCTGCTGACAGAATCAACACCTGCCCCAACAACTGCTCGGACCGGGGGGAGTGCCGGCTGGCCAACAGCAGTGCGGGCGTGTACTGCGAGTGCGCCGAGCAGTGGAAGGGCGAGGCCTGCGACATCCCCTCCTGCCTGGGCCAGTGTGGCTTCCCGGAGCGCGGAGAGTGCCAGGCCAATAGCAGCCGCGGCTGTCTCTGCCTCCCTGGATGGCAAGGTGGGTGCTGGGAACAGGGGCGGTAACACAAGCTCGCCATGAGTGGCCGGCTCAAACCAAGTGTGGGGTGGATGGTAACTCATAGAGCTGGGTTTACTGGACTGTATGTGAACAGGGGAAAATCTGCACAAACTACATCACCGTTGTGCCATGCTCTGAGATCTAATGGTAATAACCAGCCCTGTGAGCCGAAATGCGGTGTCAGCACCGCCGTGTCTACCCCTGAAAGGTCCGCGTTTGGTACGCCTGCCTCTGTTTGAAGCTTTGTGAAACGTGACGAGTGGCAGATTGGCTCTCTGTGACCTTGTTGCGCTTCATGCATTCTCCATTCACGGCAGTCTCTTTTCGCGCTCCGTTAACTTCTCCGTCATGCCTTTAGGCATTCAGACGCACGTTCCGTTTGCCGCTGGTTGGGCTGAGTAAGTTCACGACACGTTTCCTCCGTGCACTGTTACCGTATCAGGGACTTGCTGCTTAATGGCCCCTGGCTTGTTTATCGGCCCTGGAATTCAGCCTGTGGTTTTAAACCTGCATAATGAGACCACAGATCCAGGAAAACCTTTGACCTTTGCTGCTCAGCGTGTTGTTGGGTGACGATGTGGATGGTACTGTGTAGTGTGCCATTTTACTGTCCACAGTAAACTCGGTTAATGATACAGCATCTTGTGTGACATATAGTTCAGCTGAACATGTCCTGGGAGGCTGTCCGACAGCTAAGTTTGATCGGAATCTGGGAAATGGATGAGTAGGATTTCTCTCCTCAGGTCCCGATTGTTCCATCCCTGTGCCTGCGAATCGCTCCTTCTGGACCCATGAGGACTATTCCGGAGACAGTTTGGCCCGGGCCTCCCACAAGGCTGTGGTCGATGAGGACATCATGTGGGTCATTGGCGGATACGTGTTCAACTACTCAGACTACAAAATGGTGAAAGCGTAAGTGCTGTCTGCGGCTCTTTTCTCTTAAAGGATGGTGCAAATGGTGCACCATGGTGCAAACACAAGCATCTCTCTGACGCAAACACCTGCTATTGTGCAGTTATGGCCTTAATGGATACTCTGATGTTGCTTTATGTTACTCCGGCCAGGCCGCTCAGGCTGGGTAGCACAGAGGAGTATCTCAACTCCCAAAGTTTATTAGTGATGCTGGGCCTTTTAGGTGTAGGGCAAGTCTTAAAAGCTGCAGTAGCTGGACTCTAGATATGTGATTCAAGGGCAGTGGCGTTAGCCATGTGTTTTGGCTGTACTAATCTGGGGTGTTTACCTCGTCAGCTGTACTCCTCTATGTCTGTCTGTTACGGTCTTCACTGGGCCTTCTTTTCTTATTTCTCGCAGGTACAACTTGACCTCCCAGTTGTGGTTGACTCTTAACCGCTCCGTGGATGCAGTCACAGCACGCTATGGCCATTCCTTAGCTCTGCATGAGGTAGGCCTTCCTCACCGCTCGACCCGAGCCCCATAACCCTACCAGGGTGTTTGGGTGACATGGACGCAATGCCACTTCAGCTCCAGTGCCATTGACCATCGGAGCTTCTTCTATTGCAGTCAGTTGGACACCAAGTACAGTACTGCGAAGAAGTCTTACGATGCCAACAAAAACTGTTTAAATCTATTTGAATCTGGGCAGTAAGTGCATACTTGATCAGTATGCACACTAACATCAGAATATATAGAATTAAACAGTAACACAATGATTCTGTTCTCCAGGAAGTTCCTAATATGTTTTTGAATAGCCAGAAGCTTTGGCGGCCAAACCTTTCCATGCAGGCATCCCTGCTATTCCGTGTCTTTTTTACAATTCACCTCCAGGTCACTTCTAATTAGTTCAGTCAGCATCCTGGAGCATTGATTATCCAATCCAGGAGTCCAACAAACGCATGGGTATATTGAATGGTAACTGCAGATACTGGAGTGAGTTTTGAACAGTGTTGAAACAATAAAATTATAGTTTTACATTAGCTTAACTAGCATAGGCTATGTAAGAAGTTTCCACAGTGCTGTATGTTTTCCATGTGCTTGGGATGCTGCACCTGTGGCAGTGTGAAGCTCGGTCACACGCATGCATGTGTGTGCATGCTCTTGGTATGTTGCACCTGGTGCAGTGTGAAGCTCGGTTACACGCATGCATGTGTGTGCATCCGCTCGGGATGCTGCACCTGTGGCAGTGTGAGGCTCGGTTACACGCATGCATGTGTGTGCTTGCGCTTGGCATGCTGCACTTGTGGCAGTGTGAAGCTCGGTTACATGCATGCATGTGCTTGGCTTGATGGTTTCTAGTGTCTTGTTCTTGGTGTGGCTGGAGCTGCTTCAACGATGGTGTTACTGGCGCTCTGTATAAAACTACATTTAGATGCGTTTTTCATCTCCAGCCTTTGTGTCTCTGTTTTTAAATGCTTTCCATTTTCCAGGGCCAGTCTAATGTCTCTTTGCTGGTGTAGATGATTTTATTCTCTCCAGTACTGTGGAGAACTTGCGTTCTACTTTTCTACTTTTTACTTAGGCTTGATCTCAGGCTTGTACGATGTAACAGACACAATCAGCCCAAGGTTTTGAGGTGCTTCTTGTTTTTCATGTATTTTGTTATGGTCAGGTGTGGTTTTCTAGTCTATATTGATTTTTCTCATATACATAAACATCCTTTTTATTGTACGTTCATAATTCTTCCCTTGGGTTCTGTGTGGGATGGTTAATTTGCAGTGTTTAGTCTCTGGTGTATTGAAGTCCCCTGTGAACCTTCGACCTCCTGTCTCTCCCCAGCACAAAATCTACATGTATGGAGGCAAAATAGACTCCACGGGCAACATCACCAACCAGCTGTGGGTCTTCCACATCCATAACCAGTCATGGGTGCTAGCCAGTCCGCGGGCCAAGGAGCAGTATGCTGTAGTGGGTCAGTCGGCCCACGTGGTGCCTCTGGCCCAGGACAGCTCAGTCATGCTGGTCATCTTCGGTCACTGCCCTCTCTATGGCTACATCAGCAAGGTGCAGGAATACAACATCGGTGAGTAGCATAATGGAAACAGCTGTGGCAATTGGAGCATTTTTAGCCTTGTACAGCCTGGCTCTGAAGTTAACCGTCAGCCTGTTTGTTGGATAGCTGTGCATTAATTGAATGCATGCATGTCTGTTTAGGTAGATCTCCAAATTAATTGTCAGTCTGTAGAAGGTCAGCAGGTACCAATTAAATATTCTTAGTCTAAAGTTCATGCCGGTCACTGCAAATGTCATATTGCCAAATTATAGGCCTTAAGGAACTTTCCAGATCTTTGTTTAAATTTTTCTTGGGCTCTACATTAATTGTGGAAGGGATTTGATAGGTTCAGAGAGATTGAAAGATGCTTCTTGTTGAAGGGCAGCATTGTGGTCCTGAGATTGCAGGAATTGCTCTGAATCCAGTTTGTTACCCTCAGTGACTCACTGTGTGTCTATATGTGTAAACTGATATGCATGATTAGACAGTAAGCCACGTTCGTTCCTTTGGGCCAGAGTGTCTCGTAAGCAGCAAAGTGAATACATTCTGTTCCATGAATCTGTCCCGTGGAGCAGTGAGTAGCCGGACACTTCATAAAACCCAGTTTTAAGTCAGAAGCTTGGAGGAGATGCAGTAGGACCTGCTCCCAAATCGGCCGACTGTTTTATTTTTATCATTTTTATCATCCAGCTTTAGGCTGGAGCTGTATGGGACTTGGCCTGAAGCGCCCACATCTAAGTGGTGTCCGAAGGTGGGGGCTGCAGTGCTGCCAAGCCACCAGCCCCAGTTAGCTGCTGTTGTAAAGCGGCGTGACACTGGAGTGGGAACAAATGGTCTCACAGAGGGCAGCTGGAGTGAGTCACAGCATGGAGGTTAAGCTGGGGCTGTCTAGGGTCGTGGTGCATGAAAAATTGGTCATTAAGTTCAGTGAATGGGTTTTTGTTTGCCGTGAGAAGGTGAAGGCTATTAAAGGTATCATTTCAGCCAGTATGTCTGAAGATTAAGGATGGTAGTTTTTTCCCCCCTCAAGATATGAGTCTTTAACAGTTTTCAAGTATATGATTGAAAATCATTTAATCCGCCTTTTCCTAGGCATTTTCTAGCAATGAGAACTTGAGGATAGTATATAGATGGAAGTACGGAGCATAAAATCATAAATATCATAAGGACATGGAACTTTAGATATGACAGGTTAGTCATCTTGGCTCTAAAACAGGTGCCTTTATCGAACAAGGTCAGTCATTGAAATATGAGTCACTAATTCTGCATCATTGGACTGATAGACGAGAGGTAAATGTAACTGAATGAGGACACTGCAAAAAAGACCTTTTCTCACCTTCTGAATCTGGTAAGATTGTAGCCTCTCACTGTTAGGGTGGCACAGTGGCTCTGTGGTTAGCATTGTGGCCTTTCACTGTTAGGATGGCGCAGTGGCTCTGTGGGTAGGATTGTGGCCTGTCACTGTTAGGATGGTGCAGTGGCTCTGTGGGTAGGATTGTGGCCTTTCACTGTAATGGTGGCGCAGTGGTTCTGTGGGTAGGATAGTGGCCTTTCACTGTTAGGGTGGCACAGTGGCTCTGTGGTTAGGATTGTGGCCTTTCACTGTTAGGATGGCGCAGTGGCTCTGTGGGTAGGATTGTGGCCTGTCACTGTTAGGATGGTGCAGTGGCTCTGTGGGTAGGATTGTGGTCTCTCACTGTTAGGGTGGCACAGTGGCTCTGTGGGTAGGATAGTGGCCTTTCACTGTTATGGTGGCGCGGTGGCTCTGTGGGTAGGATAGTGGCCTTTCACTGTTAGGGTGGCGCAGTGGCTTTGTGGGCGGCATAGTGACCTTTCACTGTTAGGGTGGCGCAGTGCATCTATGGGTAGGATTGTAGCCTCTCACTTTTGGATTTATGGGTTTTCATGGTTTTACTCCCACAGTCCCAAGACACATGGTTTAGGTGAATTGCTTTTCTAAATTGCATCTGGTGTGCGTGTGTGTTTTTGTATGTCTCTCGGAAACTAGGCTGTTCCCATTGTCATGCTCCATGCTCTGTGCTCCCTGTATCAGGCTGGAGGCTCGGATCCTGTGCACAGTTAGTTTCCAGGGCAATGCCTGAATATGCGGAGAAGTACTTCAGATGGATGATGGATATATGGACAGATAGACACAGACAGACAGACAGATTAGTTAATTCAATCATTCATTCAAAATAATGAAAGTGTGTATAGTGAAAGTGAAACATTTCAGTAATTTGGCCATGACTTGTTTACACACTGTGTGTGTTACACGCATATTTCTCAGCTGACTGAGACAAATGTCCAGCTGTTGTTGTTAGAGCAGCAAATAACTCTGCTTATGTCCACTGAAACCTGCAAGGGTTTTTTTTTGCCTGACTACAGCTGGCCCCACTGTAAGCTGCTCAGATCAGTGGGGACTGACATTTGAATTTCGGTCACAGGCTCCACGGGTGTCTGGTTGTGTGTGTCTGGATTCATCAGGCAGCTTTGTATTTTGTCGAGGGTGTTGATTCTGCAGTGGGCAGTCATCCTGCCATTTATAAAAAAAAAAAATACTTTTTATGAATTTGGCTCCAGGTGTAGTTTTGGAGGGTGACATGATCTGTAAGAGGGCTTACAAACGTGACATGCTTGGACATTCGTGAGTGAGTGACTGATGTAACGCTCATTGATTAAGCTGGTAATGAAGCAGTGCTTTATTGGTTTGTAGTTACCGTTTCACCGCCAGTGCTGAGCCTGAGCGCCGGCTCCTGGGGGGCAGGTCAATCTCTGGGTTGGCTCTGACATGTCTGATATGTGTGCTAACCACCTCTGCACAGGCTAGCACCTCTACCTGTTTGTAGGAATGCCCCCCACCTCTGCACAGGCTAGCACCTCTACCTGTTTGTAGGAATGCCCCCCACCTCTGCTTCTGCTATCACTGCATGCAGCAGGGGTTGGGAACCTGATCCATGGAGGACTGGTGTAGGTGTGGGATTTTGAGCTGACCACTCAATCAGCCAGTAACAATGGGTCACCAGGACTTGAGTTGAGAACCACTGCTTTATTATTGGCTGATTGAGAGGCCATCCCAGAAACCCGCACCTACACCAGACCTCCATGGATCAGGATCCCCTCTCCTGGCATACAGGGATGCTCACATTGCTGACTATGCCGACTGTGACTACAGGGATGCTCCTAGTACATTTAGTCTCAGGCACTGAATTAATAAATACATGTTTAGTGGTTTTAGGCTAAATGTTTTTTTTTTTTTTAATTCGTTATTTGCCAATTTCCCAGATGTCACCCAAGGAATGTCATTGAAATCCAATATGCTGCAGCTGTTTCTGATGGTAATCTTTAGTATTTAGCTACAAAAACCTGTTCTCACTCTGAGTGAATTTTATTTTTGTGTAAACCACCCAGTATGTCTCATTGTTGGATGTATATCAGATGAAATTGTAGCTATGATGCGTTATTCCTTGAACCAACCTTTCGAACAAGTACAAATATTTGAACAGTCCTGTAGCACCCCCTAGTGGATATTAGTGATTGTTTTTCTGCCCCTAATTTTATAACCTTGTCAATGGTTTTGTACCAGAAAACAGCTTTTAAAAAGATTTAACTGTACCAAAGTATTATTACAGATGTGGCAAATGGAAATGTGTGCCGAAGTAGCAAGATTTATTGGCTCAACGATCAGAGTGCGTAATCTGATCGGAGCTAGTGTCTCCGCTCCTTCCCTCCCTCAGCCACCAACACCTGGAGCATCCTGAAGACCAACGGGGCACTAGTACAGGGGGGGTACGGCCACAGCAGTGTATACGACCCCAAGACCCGTGCCATCTACATCCATGGTGGCTACAAGGCCTTCAGTGCCAACAAGTACGGGCTGGCTGACGACCTGTACAAGTACGAAGTGGACACCAGGATGTGGTGAGTGTCGAGCTCTGGAAACTGAACGTGGATGTTCACGTATCTGTGTAGCTAAGCTAGTAAAGGAGGGTTAGATATGTGTTCTAATATTTTATTAGCCGTACGCAGCAGGTGCTTTGGAACTCTTACTCATTACCGCACTCGGCTACAAGAAGAACAAAACAAAGTAGACAATATGCAGTAACAGTTCTGTAAAGTGAATGTGGATATAACTGTCATGGGAAATATGGATATTGGAAATGCAAATGGCTTTGGGAGTGAGCCTGTTCTCGAATCCTGTAGTCAGTGTTCCGATGCCGTGAAACCGCTGCCAGACTGCAGTGTGTGTGAGGTTTGTGGATGAATCCCAGAATGAACCTCACTACAGCAGCAGCTAAGGGGTAGCTGATCAGTGGCGGTTAGTTCAGTCCCTGTGATGTTCTGGGCAGACTTCCCAACCCTTTGTATAGCTTTTCTGTCGTGAGCTGCGGCTCTACCACACCATTACACTGTAGTTAACACTCTCAGTGTACAAAATTATATGTGTTCCCTTGCACAAGCCCCATTTTCACAGTCATCTCAGGAAGCAGATCCAATGTTCTCTGTCTACCTCAGTTTCTCTGAGATCTAGAGAGCCAGGACCCTGAAGTTGCAGGCAGTGTGCACTGGAAAGCCATCAGTGGTGATCAGGGTGTAACTTCTGTAGTGTTTCTTGAAGTCCACAGTAGCATCCTTTGTTTTAACCCTCTGAGCCCTGAGGGTAGAAAACACACTTTCACTGCCTGGGGCATGGTCATACATTTCTTCAAATATCATAAACTTAATT
>JAODLD010000016.1:18406370-18430507 GCA_026781065.1 Mormyrops boulengeri
AGTTGTGTTGTGCCTCAACCCTCCCCGTTTTTCCTCCCCCGGGCCCCCCCCCCCCCCCCCAGCATCATGTACATCTTTGGGGGCTTTAACAGCCTGCTGCTGAGCGACGTGCTCACGTTCACCCCGGCGAGCTGCTCCGCCTTCTCCAGCGAGATGTCCTGCGGCTCTGCCTGGCCGGGAATCCGATGTCTGTGGAACAGCAGCCTGGGCACCTGTCTGCCCTGGGAGGCTGCCAGCCCCCACCAGGAGCGTCTGGTGCTGGCCTCCTGCCCCCGCAAAGCATGTATGTTCTCAGCATGGCCCACGCCAAAATAAAAAACTACCTTTGTCCCAGAAACGTCGCATCCAGTCTTGCAAGCTCACGGAGAAGCACAAGCAGGCTCCCTTGTATAGAGTTGTGCTGGAAAGTAATTCTGAGACTTTATCAAATGAAAAGCTCAGAAAGTGAATAAGTTAATGCAGTCCGGCAGGCTTGCTACATTTTTATGAAGATACAGTGTGTCCCTTAGCTACACGCACGCGGTCCTCCTGGGAGGATTTATATGTTTGGGTTGTCATTTGCAGTCGAGGAAGCAGATGGTTCGGGGCTTGTCGAGCTCCTCCACCTACCCATAAGCACTCTCCCCTGGTCACCTTCGCCCCCTAGAGGCCTTGTCCTCATTCATCAACCTTGTTTTCTCCTGCATGAGGCAATTTTTCAGGGTTGTCTCTCACACTGTCCTACTGAAGATCAAACAAGATATTTTAGCTTCTGGACTGAGGAATCAGAAGTTCCCCCTGTTCTTTTTGCTTCTTGGGATGCGTGTTTATGTTGCCTGACATAGAAATATTTTGTCTTTGTCAATACGCTGCTGCAAAGCACTTGTCTAAAACTGTTCTCTGTTTCATCGGCGGGTTATTTTTCTCATTTATGTGTAATTTACTGGAAGCAACCTGTCGAAATGAATGAACTAGGCTTGCTGTCTTGCTTGCATCTTTATAGATGCCGACAACGAGAAGTGCGACTCGTACACAGACTGCTACAGCTGCACGGCTAACACCAACGGCTGCCAGTGGTGTGCTGACCAGTGCATCTCCATGAGCAGTAACTGCACTACTGTCACGGTGAGTCACATCTGGTTGGAAGGACGTGACCTTTAGGTCATGGGTGGAGATGCTGCCGATGCAGTACCCAACATCAGTGTGGGATTCGGGTATTGGCGGGGGTGGTTCAGTGCCAATTTGAATCCGATTCATCAGAGATAAATCTAGCCTGAAAAACCCTGAGAATGCTTGTAGCCTTAGCGGGACATACCGTAAAAGGAAGGGAGGGTCACATGATGAATCATTCAGCAATGCATGTGTGTCACAGCTGTCGAATGCAGTTACTGTACTTTACGCTGAAGTAAGAAAAAAAGCAAAACTACAGAGTGCCATGTATGTAAGGCTAATGCTGATTTTTCGCAAGTCCGAACACAGTAAAATTAATGCAAAATAGGTCTTCAGACTTGCATTCCTTCTAAAATTTGGTCAATTGCCACTTAAAAATTTTATCTGTCCTCCATTGAGTTGGGATATACAGTGATATTTTTATGATTGATTTCATTATTATTTCATTTGGCAACAGATTGCACAATTTGCATTTTAAGAAATATTTCTGCTCATTTTTGTGAGAGTTGTAACTGAATAAATCAAAGAAGCAGGCTTGTGTAAATCGTGTTGGCCGCGGATTTCGTCCTGTAGCGTAGCGGCTCAGCTTGAGCAACACGACCATTAAGTTTCCTATTTGCATAGTAAATGCCACCGCAACACTACAGTAAATGCTGATAGTTTGCCATGTTCATCGAAATGCATTGATGCAAATGTGTCATTTAATGCTTAGTAGTTGATATAGAAGAACAAATATCGGATTTTACTAGTGATATCAGGATTGGACCAAAGAAAATATTGTGCCATCTGTAGTTATGGGTAAGGCTATGAGAATGATTTATGCATGTACATTTATTTAGCAGAAACTATTGCACTGTGATGTACAGACGAAACAGGTAATTTATCGTAAGCATACATCTGTCAAGCAGCCTACTTGGATACCAGTGCTGCAAAGCTCTGTGAGTCACCAGTGACAAGTGCAACATAGTCATGACAACAAGAGCTATAGAAAGTATCAGAAAAGCTACAGAAATAAGACCAAGAGGTTCTAGTAGGGACAAGAACACAGCATCCATTAGTAAAACGATATCCATGGAACACTCAATGAAGACAGTGAGCTGGGGTGGTCAGTTGGATAAGGTTAGCTGAGATTCCCTGAGCAGATGGTCAAGATGTATCTTGAAGGACATGTTGGGGTGTCCTGTTCCACCACCGAAGAACCACACATTAAAAACAAACTTCTAGATTGAAGAAGTATGACATTTTAGTTTCTTGAACTGTGGTTAACAGTTTGGATTCGTGTTTGTGTTGGCAGGTCAGTGCGGTGTAGTATTAAACCTCTCTGTCGAGTAAATGACACGTTATTATGGGCCCTGTTTTTCAAACATGGCAGTAATGCTTACTTGAAGGGTAGTTTTGGTCTTAAGATAAATTGTCAGTATGTTGTTTCAGTACAGTAATGGCACCAATGTATCACGCTATTGGGTTTTTTGAAGTGGTTTATTGTTGATATTGATCAGTGTTCAGGTTTGCGAAGCGAGTCCCTCACTGCTTTTATTTTTTCTTTGTTTAGAACTAACATTAAGCTTGTTTTAGTAATATGATATATATATATATATATGCTGAGATCGCAGGGGAATATATTTCAGTTTGGCCCAGGAGATCCACAGCAAACGGGGCTCTTTTGAGAGAAAAGGGAGTGAGAGTGGGCTCTGCTACTACAGTAGTATGAGCTTTTAGCTCAGGGTCATGTTCCTGTCCTGGGAGTCCTGCGCCCCCCAGTGGTCCCTTTTTGAAGTGCACGTGTTGGTGCTGCTCCGTGGCAGGGTCATTTGAGTAGGTTGACAGAGGGGGGGTCACTGCTGGTCATTACCATCACGCTGATTCACCTGGGTACATTTCCCAAATTGCCTTTATTTCCTAGATTTGGGAGGTTTACCTATGAATGGAGTAATCACAGGTAGATGGGAGCGCCCCGTGTCTGGGACGGCTTGTCATCCTTCGCCCGCTCCTTCCGCACTCTGACTCGGCTCCATAGAATTGGCTTCGACCCCCACTGGCCTGGGCAGTCTGCACCTTTGTTTCTGTGGCGCTCAGCACCTTCCCCCCGGACAGCTCTTTGCAGCCTCTCTGATTCTCGTGCTCCACCAGCTTCTCCATTGCATATGAGTCTAGGAGGATACGCTGGATGTGATCCTTGCGTATGCAGTCACATGCCTTCTCTAGTTTTTTGAAGCCTGGGTAGATGGCGTCAAGTATGGGTCAGGGTACTTCGAGTTTCTTTTTGCTGGGTTTTATAGTAAAATCAATATCAGGGAAATGTGAGCTAATTATCCCACATACCAGAGTAATTGGAATGCATCTGTGCTTGATACGACGCTCAGAGAGAGTTGAAGTTGAACGTTGGTCCTTTGCTCTAGTAAACTGGGTCACCTAGCTCTTCATACTAAACATTTGTTTTTGTTGTGTTGGACAACTTTGACTTGGTATTCTTTATCATAGACTTAATGCCATTTTCTGCATTTTTTAATAATTATAAAGACATCAGAACTATAAAATTACCTGTATTAAATAATGCACTGAGCAAAAAAGTATTAAACCAAAACGGAATACTTCAGGGCAGTTCTGTGGGTTGGCACTCAGAAGGTTGCTAGGTTTGCAGAGTCCTGAAGGAAGTCCCATATATATATGCTGAGCACTCATTGGCTGCTTTTCCTTCACACTCTGGTCAAACTCCTTCCAGGTTATTGTGTTTAGGCCTGGTGCCCAGGTCATGTGATGCAACACTATCACTCTCCTTTGTAGGTGGGTTGGTTTGTCCAGACTTTTGGCTGGCACTGTATATTCTTGATGAAACCCCAAGTATATGTATTGCCTAGCTATACTCTGCACTTAATGTGTACAAGGTTCTTCTGGTAGTAAGGATGACCTTGAAACAGCTCTTACTTGCTCAGTATTTTGGCTTCTGGAGAGGATGTTCAGATGAGCTGTGTTTCTGAGATATTTTACATCACAAGTTAACCCCATTATATATTCTCCCTCCAAGGTACAACTCCCTTGCAGGGAGAATGAAGACTAGCATACATGTCCTCCAGTGTGTGATGTCACATGCTTTTTCGTGCACTGCAGGCTTCTTTTCTGACCTCACACAAAGTAAACACTGTCCTGTTGATTAGGCTTGCAGCCTGTAGATGATGCTGTAGAGCAATGTGACAAGCCCAGCCATGTTGCCTACCTAACTGAGAGTGGGCTGATAGCGTCTAGGCCTTCTTGCTATAAAATTCTGAACAGTGCAGTTGTGATTAAAAAAAACACTTCAGGACACCTCGATTTGAGCAGGATGCCATTGTGGTGGCTTGTGTGACTCTTTCCTAATGTACTTTTTAAAAAACTTGCATCTCTGTTGGAGCAGAATATTCACCAAAGCCATATTCATACCTTTCATTAAAACAGCCTGCCTGCTATCTAAAATAACCTATTGTGCTTGACTGCTGGTTTTGTGCGCTTAATTGAAAAATGTAAATATTTGCATTGTCTACATTTATGTCTGTGGAAATTTGATACCTTGAGCTTTCACTTGACTGGTTATGCAAATGGACTCCATCTGCTTGCATTTTTATGCTGAAATAACAAATGCCATGATCACTTACTTCCGGGCTTTGCTCTGCAGGGGTCCCCTGGCTGACCGCTATTACAGCTGTGTGGCTGCTGGCTGGCTGCTGTGTTATGGCCCAGCGGGGCCCCCCAGGCTGATCCCTGTGTTATGTCCCTGTGGGGCCTCCTGGCTGATCCTTGTGTTATGTCCCTGTTGGGCCCCCAGGCTGATCGCTCTGTTATGGCCCTGCGGGGCCCCCAGGCTGACTGCTGTGTTACAGCTCTGCGGGGCCCCCAGGCTGATCGCTGTGGTATGGTCCTGCGGGGCCCTCAGGCTGTCCGCCGGGTTACAGCTCTGAGGGGCCCCCAGGCTGACTGCTGTGTTACAGCTCTGTGGGGCCCCATAACACAGCGATCAGCCTGTGGCCCCCACAAGGCTGTAATACGGCTGACAGTCTGGGGGGCCCACAGAGCCGTTATATGGCTATCAGCCTGGTGACCCCCAGACTGTCAGCCGTGTTACAGCCCTGTGGGGCCCCCAGGCAGGTTGCTGTGTTATGGCTCTGCGGGGGCCCCAGGCTGACAGCTGCGTTACGGCTCTGCGGGGCCCCCAGGCTGACAGCTGTGTTACGGCTCTGCGGGGCCTCCCAGGCTGACAGCCCTCCTATGGCTCTGTGGACCCCCCAGGCTGACAGTCCTCTTACAGCCCTGTGGGGCCCCCAGGCAGGTTGCTGCGTTACGGCTCTGCGGGGCCCCCAGGCTGACAGCTGCGTTACGGCTCTGCGGGGCCCCCAGGCTGACAGCTGTGTTACGGCTCTGCGGGGCCTCCCAGGCTGACAGCCCTCCTATGGCTCTGTGGACCCCCCAGGCTGACAGTCCTCTTACGGCTCTGTGGGGCCCCCAGGCTGGCAGCCAGGTTACAGCTCTGTTGGGGGTTTGTGGACTCGTGGCCCTGGCCACACGTACAATCCCAATTTGACCTCAGCGCATGCCAGATATCTGTTCTGCCTGAGCTCTTAATTAACCTGCTTGCTTTGAATGAGATGAATAAGTTTGGAAGCTGAATATGTTGGTTGTTGGGCTCACTTGAAATTCTGTCAGGTTTGGTGAACTCCACCCTTTGATCCATGGTGGTACCTTAAGCGTGCATGAACATACATAATTATTTCCTCTCTGACAAGGGATTAAAAGACCTTAGCTTAGCAATCATTGACTTGATTTAATGAAAAACATGCTGTCTGTTAAGGGTTAAAAATACATTTTGTCATTTTAAACGTTAATTTGTTTATAAATCCTTAATAGAAGTGTTATGTGTCTATGTAGGTATACCCATGTTTCTTGATTCTAATAAAAGGAGAACAGGCGATTCCTCAGTCTAAAATCATTCTCCGTGTCAAAGCTAGCTCCCTGAGGCTACTGAGGACTTTAGTGAGTGCCATCACTAATATGCGTCTTTCAGTATTTTACCAGCCTCCACATGATGTGCATTTGAGCATTTGAGTTTTTTGTAAGTTCACATGTATGACAGATACCTCTTGCCATCTAAACACATTTTTACCATTTTCGTTGCACTGAAAGGTAATTTGTTGTATATCTGAAGTATTAAAAGCTTCTGAAAAACTAGTTTGGAGTTTATTGCTGTTTAATGAGAAAATAAAAGCGCTAATTTTGTTGTGAATTCATTCTGCTTGTCAGCACTGTATCGATAAGAACAGCTGTCCTGAAATGTCAGATCAAAGGGTGTCTCTTGGAAGATGCTAACGATTGCAGGCACACCGTGGTCTCGTCCCCAGGGCGTGATTGCGGAGTATGAGATGTGCCCCAAGGACAACCCTGAGTATGTCTGCAACAAGAAGACGAGCTGTAAGAGCTGCGCCATGGACCAGAACTGCCAGTGGGAGCCTCGCAACCAGGAGTGCATCGCCTTGCCTGGTAGCTGCTCCTCACCGTCAGCCTGGTCTTAAGCTAAAAACTCTGCTCCTTAACCTTTGTGCCGGTGCCTGCAGCTATTGCTGACCAAGAAAGAAATTGTACTTACTGGACAAGTGCACGTTCGCCAGTTTCGCCTTGTAATCTGCCGATACAAGTGTTTTTCCTAACCTCTGATGCTGTGACTTGTGTGCTAAACTTCCGCTAGTGATCTCTGCTCTTCAGACTTCAGCAGAAATGGCAGGCACTGACTTTTCTCCTGCCCTCTTTCAGAGAACATCTGTGGGGAGAGCTGGCACTTGGTCGGAAACTCCTGTCTGAAGTTCATCACGGCGAAGGACTCGTACGACAATGCCAAGCTGACCTGCCGCAGCCACAACGCTGTCCTGGCCTCCCTCACCACACAGAAGAAGGTGGAGTTTGTGCTGAAGGAGCTGCAGATCATGACCGTCCTGGTAAGACTGGCAAAGCCTCGGCTGTGTCGTCAGCCCCTGGTCACACACGACTCTGATGTAAGTCTCCAGGAGACATCAGCCAATAGCAGCGCTTCTGTGCGTGCATGTGGGCGGGTGGGCTAGGATAGATAATGGAGGGCTCTTACTCTTTAGTCCTTCAGGTTTGAACCTGAAAAGCAGTGTCTGAAGTGGCAGGTGAATGTTCCTTCCGAAGCCTGAGAATTTCAGCACAGAGCAGCCAGCATACAAACAGAGATGTACTTTCTGCTGATCTGACAATCATTCTTCCTTGTAAAAGCATAGTGCTGAGTGTGGAACAGGCCATTTGTGGCCTGGCAGGAGCATACAATGTCACTTGTGCACTTTTTCCCATGTGAGTTCTGCACAGATGGCTACTACGTTTTTTTTTGGTACCATGACTCAGTGTGTCCATGCCAGCCTGGGCACCATCAGATGTGTACTTGCTACTGTCCCAACATGGCAGTTCCCTGCCTGGACAGGTGGGGAGGCACCTGGAAAATGTGCATGTTGGCAAGGAGTTATAGGAGGCTCTGATAGCAGTGTGCGGCTCAGCAGGCTAAGCCTCTGTGCCTGTGAGCAGAAGGTGGGAGGTTTGAGCCCGGAATAATCACATGTCACTGAGCCCCTTAAAAAAGCCCGGAGACTTCATATTTCAAGCTGACTAGACCAGGGGTGGCCAGTCTTATCCGAAAAGGGCCAGTATGTATGTGGGTTTTTGGGATAACCTTTACAGTAGGTCAGCTGTTCAAAGCCAGGTGTTGAGGATACTTCAGCCTATCTGTTCTCTAATTAGTAATCTGATTAGGAAGTTGCAGCGAAAACCCGCACACCCAGTGGCCCCTTCTGGATAGGATTGCCCACCCCTGGGGTAAACTCTCAGTTCTACCTTCCTTAAGGCTGGTCAGGTAACCGCCGAGTCTGAAAGCATGCATCGCTGTAAGCCTGGGTTCCCCAGTTCTCATCCTGGAGAGCCAGTCTGCAGCACACCCGGAGGCTGCTGCTATAGGTCTTGTGCGTATCTCCGCATTTTTCTAGCTTAGATGAAAATTCAAGTTAATTTGTGAAACTTTTCCAACATAGCAGTTTAACTAGCATGTTGTTTGAGCTGCATCTCCCACAGAGTCCTCCTGTGAGCAAGGCGGAGAACGAGTAAGCTGGCAGTCACTCTGGGAAGCCTTTTAATGGATGGTGTGCGAAAGCATCAGTGCTGGGCTGTTGGTTTGACAGTTATCATGTAAAATTTTGTTAAGCACCACAGTTTACTTTCATAATGGACAGAAGATGTTTGTTGAATATGTACGATGAAGTATTTATGGTGTGCAAAATTTGAATCCTTTCTGTTTTCGTTGTATAGACGCGTGACTGCTTGTCGGAAAGGGACTCTTGTCATCAGTAGTGGGGGTTGGCTGATGGGAGATGTCTGATTGGCCAGTTACTGACTTCCTCAGGTATTTCGGGAGATGTCCGTCAGGAAATTGATGTTGAGTGGGGAAGACGGAGACTAACAGGAAGTGGCAAGCGTCACACGCCGCCGCTGTCACAGATGGTTGTGTTGAGTCAGGAGCCTGATGTGAGAACAATGTCAGTCTGTCAGCGTCGGTCTGTGGTGGTCCGTGCTGCTGATTGTGATTTTACTGGCTCCGCGGGAGTGTTTATGAGCCTTCCTCCTCAGCCTTAAGTGCACATATAAAACGTATTGTCCTACAGTTGGCCTGATTGAAAAGTCTGAAGCACCAGTGAGCTGACCATGTTGCTGGGCTTGCATTGGCTCTGGCGCTTCATCTTAAAGATAACAGTGAATGTGAAGTAGTTCATCCATGGGACCCCAGACTTCTGCTGTGGGACAGCTGTCATGCTATTAGAGTAGGGGTGGAGAATGGCCTGCAAGATGGTGTGATCCAGCCCACAAAGCATTTAATATATACAAAAAAAGCAACTAAAACTCTAGAGAGCAATTACTTTTTTCATGCGATAAAATGATAAAATAGTACGGCTGTATGTGGCATTGTGATATGTATATGGATTATGATTCAAGATATATCGTGTGATATATCGTGATACTGTGTGTAAGGCAGTATATTCTTGTTTAAAAGTTTACTTTTTAATGCATTTAAAGCATTTGGATTTGCATTTGCATTTATCGCAGTCCTTGTAACATCCAATATCATGGCACCACATTTTGTGCAGCTTGAGCAAAGGAATTTATATTTGTCTATCAGTAAAAAAAAATAATAATAATAATAATTAAAAAATGAAATAAAATTGCTTGCCAATATAATTCTACATTTCAGCTTGTGTGCCACAGAGCCAGTCTAACACTTTTGGGGTCAGCCATCACTAATGTTACTGGTCAGGTAAACCAGCTGGGTGTGCTAATGCTATCCTTAGGCTCCTTCCTGTCGCCGATGTTATGTTGAAATGGAAGGGTCAATTGGCAAAAGAAAATGATTACAACACTGCTATCTACCAGTCAGGGGTTTAAACAACACAAAATGCAAAACCATCTACCACAAATCTTTGCATGTTAACTATTCATCAAAAATTGATGCAGTGATTTTGAGAATTGGTGCAATATCACAAAATAAAATATCGCACCAG
The DNA here is from genome assembly GCA_026781065.1 of Mormyrops boulengeri. Taxonomy (NCBI): domain Eukaryota; kingdom Metazoa; phylum Chordata; class Actinopteri; order Osteoglossiformes; family Mormyridae; genus Mormyrops; species Mormyrops boulengeri. The sequence continues at coordinate 18,416,096 of JAODLD010000016.1, forward strand.
GTTAGTGCAATTTATTTGTTCAATAATTTAAAATGACCCTCGAAGGATGTTACAAGTATTGAAATTGTCTTTGAGAGGAAAATGGTCTCCCACTCCTATGTTACAGAAATCGGCTTTCTGCTGTTTGGCAAAGTAGTAGAAGAAATGAATGGTGATGCATCTCATTAAATGCTAGATCAGACTCGTGTTGGTTGCCCAACTTTCTGATGTGGTTCTTTATCCCTGCAGAGTACCAGCTGGTGATTTAGATGTCAGAATTTGTCGTCCTATTACCACACCAACTTAGCTGATCTACTAGTCGTGTGTTCAGTTTAGCATTTCCAGCCAATATTAGAATCGATTTTATTCACAGAGTTCTTTCCGTTGTACCTGGTTCTCATCTTGGTGTGTTTCATCACTCTGAACATAGACCTGCAGAGATATGATGTAACTGAGTGTGAAAACATTGCATGATGCTCTAACAGACAAGAAGGAATGCAAACAAATTATAAAATTAGCCTATTTCAAATTATTGAGAAAAGTGGATGCTTGCCTGGTACATGGCTCTGAGAGGAAAGCTGTCTCTAGATGTCCTTGGGCCATCTAATATACTCATTGTCGTGTACAGAGTGAAGTATGGTCTGGGGGAGGGTGCAGTGCGTTTTTAGCTTAAAAGAGGGAGTCCAGCCACAGCGCCTCCTATTACTCAGGCAGTTATGGTTGTGGTGTCAGTGGGAGCAGGGTATTTTCATTTGGGACCATCTGTGCTATATGAATTTGGGCTTAATGATGTTGATTGTGGAGCTGAGATCCTCAAACAGAATAATGGCATATACAGTATGCCAGGAGAGAGAGAAGGAGCCAGATGAAGTGAAGACCCTTTTAACAGTATTGTTTTTTGACCTGTTGGTCACGTATCTAAAGTGTTGGGGTCAGGGACATGAGGTGACGTTTGAGGTAATCTTTGAAACCATGTAACGGGTCAACTGTCATAGCAGAAATGTATTTTTAATGGGAACGGAAACAATGGTGGGAGAATACACAGCAGGAGCAATGCACAATATTGGGGGTAGATGGTTAGCGTGATGGTCCAGGGCAGCAAGGACGCTTGATTGCCCTTCTGCTTCCTGAAGGGCTTTGGGGAACTTGTTTCATCAATAGAGGGGGAAACATCTATTTCTGCTGGGTTATTATAGACTTAAGATATGACATTCTGGGGTTAGTGTTGTGATGGATAAGGGTCCTGTTGGCCAAGACTATGGAGCAGTTATTGGTGACAGTGTCATTCCAGTTTGTTCGTGCATATTTGAAGCTTTATTTATTTTGTTGAGTTGGGTTATGGCCCCTTGGCTGCTGCTTCTGTCCCCTCTAAGTAGGCATGTAATGATGAATCGCGAATCGGTTAAAAATCGATGCAAATGTATGACGATTTAAACCAGCTGAAGTGGAAAATGAATCGCTACTTTAGGAGTACCTCACGGTACTTTACTTAACAGAAAAACTGGTGTAATATAACATTTGATTGCATGACTTCAGTTAAATGTCGGATGTCACTGCGTATTCACGTCGACGTCGTACGTTAGTTTTTGGTTTTCACGCGAGATGGCGAGCGAATTTGAAATTGAGGACACACGCCCCGATCTTAAATTGGTGGCTTTCCGATAATCGCAAACGAAAACGGTGAGAAAAGCACAGACAAGACAAAAACTGTGTGCAAACATTGTAAAAGACTGATGACAAATAGCACAACGAACATGCTTCAGCATGTCCACCGGCACCACAGTGAGCTCAGTTCACCACCGCCAGAGCGAAGAGTATTAAAAGGGCAAACCACGCTAAACAGCTGCACATGCAAGCCTTAGTCTATTTGGTAACGCTTTAAATTAAGTTCACCTTCATTGTGCATTTATAGAACATTCAGTGCACCTTCATAATGCATTCATAGAACATTCATAAGCAGCATGCAAGTACACTTTAACATCCTAACATCCCTTAACAGCTTTAATACACATTAATAACAAACATTACATGATTATACAATTATGTTTGTTATTATTATCTAATGTATTATTATATAATATATATTAATGTATATTACAGCTGTTAAGGGATGTTAATATGTAAAGATATACATGCATGATGTTTATGAATGATTTCTGAATACTTAATGAATACATTATGAAGATGCACTGAACGTTTTATGAATGCAATATAAAAGCATTATGAAGGTGCAGTTAATGTAAAGTGTTACCGTTTTTATTTATTTAGATTTGGGATTTTTTTTTTTTTAAACAGTATTTTATTTAATTTCAGTTGCACTGTTAAGAGGAGGACACGTTTTGCACAGTTTAGAAAGATAAAGGAATATTTTTGAATAAATTTGTCTGCAGCTCATTCTGTTAAAAAATCGCGAGAAAAACGTATCGTGAACAGAATCGTCTGAATCGTGAATCATATCGAATCGTGAGTTGAGTGTATGTTTACATCCCTACCACTTAGGCAGACCTCCAAGGTTCTTGGTTCATAATGGTCATGCTAGAAGTGCATGTCTCTCTAATTAAATTCAGGAGGTAGTGGTGTCTGCATAATTTTTATGTGCTGTTATTATATGCTGAAGCCAAACCTTAACGGGAATGTCATTGTGCACTTAATACAAAAATCACATTAATATTAATGTTCCAAATGCCCTGCACCACTTAGGAATGAATGCCCCTTTGTAGAGAGATCCTGGAGAGGCTGCTGCAGGCCTGCAGAGGTGAGGCAGTCAGTCTGGCTGACAGCGAACGCCCTGTCACTGCTATGAGGAAAGGATGAAGTAGCCAAATATCAGCACTCTCCAAAATTGAGCAGTCACTTAATTTTTGAGCCATTTAAGGAAAGAGCCCAGGAGCTATAAACACTTCAGGAATCATTCTTAGTCTTTCAATAGCAGGGGAGTATGTTACTTGTAATACATGACTTTATAATGAAACGCTTTGCGTGGGATGTTGTAACCATTAAGTGAATATGAGTAGATGTAGTACCCATGCTGCCTTGCAGTGTATATAGGCTGTGGCCTCCGCCATGGACCAATTGACCCTCTGCTTTTCATCACTGCAGTACAAGGCCACGGTGACTCCCTGGGTGGGCCTGAGGAAGATAAACATCTCGTACTGGTGCTGGGAGGACATGTCTCCCTTCACGAACACGTCCCTGCAGTGGCTGCCTGGCGAACCCAGCGACGCTGGCTTCTGCGGCTACCTGGCCGAGCCAGCCTCCAGCGGCCTCAAGGCCGCCACCTGCGTCAACTCCGTGAACGGCAGCCTGTGCGAGCGTCCAGGTGGGTGGGTTCTGGCTGCTTCTCCTGTTACTGTTAGTTTACGATTTTTTCAATGCTAGCAATCCCCTGTGCAATGCCAGTAAAAAAATATTATCCTGCTTTTTTTTTTAAGATTTGATGAGCAAGTATGTTTATCCAGTCGGATTTGACATTCACACCCCGCCCCCTCTCCTCCATAGCCAATCACAGCGCCAAACAGTGCCGCACGCCTTGCGCCCTGCGCACCACCTGCAGTGAGTGCACCAGCAGCAGCTCCGAGTGCATGTGGTGCAGTAACATGCGTCAGTGCGTAGACTCCAACGCCTACGTGGCCTCCTTCCCCTTTGGACAGTGCATGGAGTGGTACACCATGAACAGCTGCCCACGTAAGCTGAGCTCATGCCGCCTGCCTCTGCGTTCACTCTTTATCTACTATTCCCTCAGTTTCTTTTTCTTACGGAGCTCCTTAGTTGCTGAGGGCAGAGTTTTGAGCAGCAGTCACTGTGTAAGATTCCGTTTCTAGAAGCTGTGGTTTCAGTGCTGCTTCCTCAGTTTCCTTACTGGTCCCTTATTGACCCACTCACTCCAGCGGAAAACTGCTCTGGCTATCGGACCTGCGGCCAGTGTCTGGACCAGCCGGGCTGCGGGTGGTGCACCGACCCCAGCAACACGGGGAGGGGCCAGTGCATCGAGGGCTCCTATCGTGGGCCCGTGCAGACTCCCAGCCCCGCCTCCTACCATGAGCCAGCCCTCAACCTCACCATGTGCCTGCATGAGAACAGGTTCAATTGGTCCTTCATCCATTGCCCTGGTGAGCCGCGCTCCCAGCACGCCTTCACACAGCTGTGCTCAGTGACAGTCGCTCCTCATTAGCATATATATTCATGAATATGCGAATGCCAGTGTCTGGATGCTAGGAATGCAAATGCTCAGAAGCGTCGGCACCGCACACTATAGGACAGAGCCGTAACGCAGCCCACAGATGCTGGGATGTTTATGCTTCCTGGCTTTGATTGACGTGCAGATACATTTTAATACATTTAAATGTATAGCAAGTCCTCACCTGTTTAGCATGGCCTCAGCAGTTAAGAAACATGAACTTTATGTATGTCAGATGACCAAGGGTATCCACTTTGTCTATAAGCAGGGATTCTAATGAGTCCCTTTGAGACTGCTGTGTATTGCCCGCTAGGAATGCTTATACGAATATTTAATTCGAAACAGATATGTTTCTCTCACCGGGTGATTCTCAGGTCATGAATACGTGTCTGTTTCCTAGATTAATACATCTAGGTTTGCCCCACTTATATTGCGTTTCCTCAATCCTATCACCGTTGGGCCCTTGAGCCAGGCTCTTAACCCCAGTAACTGATGGACGGCTGACCCTGCGCTCTGAAGCCAAACTCCGCTCTGGCTGTGTGTGTGTGTGTGTGTGTGTGTCTCTCATAAGACAGTAAAATGGAATTCCTACGTACCTGAACCTGTGCTCCTACAAATGGCAGTGCAATCATCATCATTATCACAGAGTAACACAGCTTCTGTCTCTCTGCAGTGTGTCAGTGTAACGGACACAGCAGGTGTGTCAACGAGAGCGTGTGTGAGAAGTGCGAGGACTTAACCACGGGGAAGCACTGTGAGAGCTGCATCTCCGGATACTATGGCGATCCCACCAACGGGGGCACCTGCCAACGTGAGTCCTACACCCGACACTATAGCCCCTCGGCTGAAGGCTGAGGAGGAGGCCTGCTGAAGCGCCGCGTCCCTGGTGCTTCTGTCAGAAACCCGAAGCAGCATGTTGACTGCAAGCTGGCGATAACGGCTAAATGAGCCAGATCAGATTCAGGATACTTTTGCCTAATAAACGGAAGAGGTTATAAGTGTACCTTTCTTTCAAACCAGTGTTTCCCAATCGGGTCCCAGCTTATAGTTGGAAGCAAAAATGTGAATTGTCTGGGAGGGAGCAAAAACCTGCAGACTGTATTGCGAAACACTGATTTAGAGGAAAGATACTTGTAAAACCCGTTCCGTTTATTCGGCAATAGCATCCTGAACTATATAATGAAGGCATTAACAACACGAGATAATGTTTATTAACAGATCTTTTATTCAAACTGCTGTAACTGTTCATGTACTTACACTTGTCAAACACAGTAGAGTTGCAGTAGTAGAGTTGTGAGGTATTGTTCACAGTTCAAAGAACTACATTTGGCTTTCTTAGACCCTTTATGTGAGAAATGACTTAATGGCTGGAACCACATCTGATGAAAAGTGAGCCTAAAATTGGTCCTTTGCTTAAGAATTAAGCACCATATTTACACTATAAGTAAAAGACTTTCAGGAATGTGGGTAAAATTCTGAATACAGCTCTTATTCAGCTGTTGTCGTCTATCCAGTTCCATCAGATTAAAAGCAGCAGTAAACAAAGAAGATGTACGGATGGAAGCGAGATTTATGAGTGAGACCTAAATTAAAAGTAGCCTAACAAAGGCTAGTAACTGATTTCAGATTTGGCCTTCAGCCAAATTGCATTTGGGGCACTGCACTTCAAAACCCTTTTCCACTCTGGATGACCCATCTGCATCCCATTGTACAAATGACGACCAGCAGGCCAAGGGCTATGTTGGTGCTTTGATTTCATTTCGAGTGCTGAAAGATGCAGTAGAGCGAGGGCTGTGTTGAGGTCCATGGCAGTCAGACCTGTGTCTGATGCTACTTAATGAACCTGGACGTGAGGATGCCATGGGCTGGCTGTTCACCTTAAGTTCTGTGCCGCCAGTGAAACGGGACAGGAAGGTTGAATTCTGTGCCGTATAAGGAGCTCTTCTCCCGGTGACACGTGTGGTGGCTGAACACTGAATCACTGTTACAAGTCTGAGCAGGACCTGCCTCAGCATCTGGGCTTAGAGCAGTGGTGCTAAATCCTGTCCCTGGAGGACCCTCTACCAGAATGTCTTCATTCCAACTTGCATTCCTTACGACCTGCCACATTCATTATTAGCCTTTTAAGGACCATCTGAGCCTGGTTGTCTGGCAGGGGGTCCTCCAGGAACAGGATTGAGGACCACTGCTTTAGATAATTCATCTAACACACTTTATATGCATGTAGCTGCTAGGCACCTTTGTAAAAAAATAAAATAAAATCTAATTGTTTAGCCGATTAGTACTTTAAAATGGATCCACTATTACAGTATGTTCTCTTGGGATTAACTTGGGCACAACTGTGCAGGAGCTCGGATTGAAATGGCAAAATGGTGAGCTGCATACATGTGAATGCAGCTTAGCCTTCCTGTTGCTCGCTCAGCCATGAGCCTAAAGTCACTTTTGTCCTATACCGTGGTTTTGCATTTCAGCCTGCAAGTGTAACGGACATGCCAGCATGTGTAACCCCAGCAACGGGAAGTGTTTCTGCACTACAAAAGGCATCAAAGGAGATCGCTGCCACCTGTAAGTTTCCCTGGCCCCATGGCCACGCCCATGCCCAGAGCCCTAGCTCCTCCCAGCGCTTAGCCACGCCTGTGCCCAGAGCCCTTGCCCCTCCCAGCACTTAGCCACGCCCATTGCCAGAGCCCTAGCACCTCTTTGCACTTAGCCACGCTCTTCTCAGTTACGTACTCCTGTGGTCTAATGGGGCCTCGTTTACGGTGTCTCTCTGCCAGCTGACTTTATGTGCCTTGCTGATGGAGTTGTTTCTCCCTTTCTCTCAGGTGCGAGGTAGAGAACCGTTACCAGGGTAACCCGCTTAAAGGCACTTGCTACTGTGAGTATGGACAGCAACCCAGACACGTCCAGCCGATCAAAAGGCCTGTCGGGCACTAATATTCACCATTGTTACGACTATGAATGTTTTTCCTCTTGTCAGCTGATCTAGCAGAATTCAGCTAAAGTACAGGCCATATGCTGGTGCTGGTATCTGTACTGGTACTGGTGCGTGTCTGCTGGTTTGGATCAAGGCTGCAAAACAAGATGTTTAAAGCAGCCTCTCTCCAGCCTGCACAAACTCCCATGTTTCTTGTTTCATGTTTCATGTGTTAACGACTGTAAAGAGTGTATAACAAATACAGGCAATAAACAAGGGTAACTAGGAAAAGATTGGAGTGAGGAACCACCGGAACCATATTTAGGTGATTCTCTTACCACTGAAGCCTTTAGGAAGATTTCTTAGTTTTCTTTATATTTGTTTTCAAAATTTACATGATTGTTTGTCACTGTGCATTCAAGTTGGTTACTGAACCTTTTCTTGAAATGTGGCCAGCTGATGTGTCATGGCACAGTCGGACATTGTGGCATTGTGGAATTGTTTAAAGGGGCAGGATTTTCCCAGAACTGAGAGGTGACACCTGCAGGTGAGCAAAGACGTAAGCAGTTACTGTCTGTCTCTGGCCAGATACCCTGCTCATTGACTACCAGTTCACCTTCAGCCTGTCACAGGAGGATGACCGCTACTACACTGCCATCAACTTTGTTGCCACACCTGAGGAGGTAGGCGGTCTTTGTTGGTGGATACAGTGATTTCAACGGATCTGCTAAAAAATGTGAAAGCCCAGAATACTGTATTTTGAACTAAAGGATTACAGTGATCTGTAATTTTTGCATTGAATGGGAACATCATAGCACATTGGAATGGCATGGGTCATTCCACATTATCTCCTCGTGGTCTGTGATAATCTCCATCTGCTCCTTCCTACTCGGTACAAACTGCTTCTCCTGTCCTGCTTATAATAGGCATAATTAATGCTCTCCTCAGCAGCCTGTCTCTATATGTGTTGTACCTGTCACTTCTGTTGACAGTGCATGTTTGAGAGACTTCAGTAAATTCCATAAGCATTTTTCTCCTCTACCTGTACATTCTTTACCCATGAGATCTGCATCTTTAATAACTTTCTGAGCGAGTCTTTGCGTAAAGTCTGTGGGTGAGTGAGTGAATGAACATATCAAATTTTTGCGTGAGTCATTTGGGGCAGAGGGAGCAGATTTATTTTATAGTTTTTGAAGATAATTTGCAGTTCTTTATTTTCACAGTTTTGCTCTTTTTTTTCTCTTCATTACTTAGCGCTTCAATTCTTGATTTTGACTTGAATGCCGCTGTTTTTCCCATTTGGAGAATGTCATAGTTCAATTTTCAGTTTTGGGAGAATCGCTTCAGTAGAACTCTGACAAGATGCAGCTGCCGTTATACCAGGGAATGGGCTGGAAAGAAAACTGTCGGATAAAAATGGGTCTGGACGTCATGCGCTTGAAGTTGCGGGAGCTTTCCTCTAGTTGCTGTGGACAGGCACTGCAATGATACGATTTCCTATAGCATGTCTAAAGCCATTTATGTGCCTCCACAACATGTGTGTCATTTTCTTTTCCAGCAAAATCGGGACCTAGACATGTTCATCAATGCTTCAAAGAATTTCAACCTAAACATTACTTGGGCCACCAGTTTTGCAGGTAAACAGGGCTCCAGCCCAGAGACTCAAGTTAATAATTTAAGGAGTTATTTAAAGGTGCATCTGATCCCTCTACAGTACATCTCATTGTCAACAAGGAACAGTATGTGGGAGTAACTTGCTGACATATGGATAAATCTTTGGATTTCTTTAGAAATCCACCATCCCCTCTCCCTCATGCATCAGTCTCTTCTCCCTTAATTTGATCTTCTCTCTTTCCATTCTCATCATCTCTATTTGCTTTTCCCTCTCCATCTGCCCCCTTACCCAGCGGGAACCCAAGCTGGAGAAGAGATCCCCATTGTGTCTAGGAGTAACATCAAGGAGTTCAAGGACAGTTTCTCCAATGAGAAGTTTGACTTTCGCAACAATCCAAACATCACGTTCTTTGTATATGTCAGCAACTTTACTTGGCCAATAAAGATCCAGGTAAGAACTGTCCCTGTGTTGGAATGTTTCAATATCTAACACTGTCAATGTTTATATTTATTAGTGCGCAGCCCTGACAAAGCATGAGATAATGTGTATTGTAGCCCTACTTTATCTGTTTCCTCTTAAGTATTTACCTTGTCCGAGAAAGCAGACTGATGCCATCCCTGAAGAGACAAAAGGTGGATCACCAGCTTTATCCTCGTAATCTTAAAAAGCTCAGTACAGAACATGCATGACAGAGACCTGTTGGACTTATGTCATGGAGATATCAAAGCAGAAGGCACAGCCAGACAGAACAAAGCAGATTCTGCTGAACTGACTGAATAGAGCTTGTCTAATGGGGTCGTCATAGTCCTGTGGAGAAACACTACTGAGTGTCCAAGAAAAGGTCTGCATCTGCTTGTGTGCGTAAGGATGGGACTCTGCTCCATTTGCCATTGTCATCCCTGCGTTCGCCCAGTTGCCGCGCGTGTGTTTACCCGTCCTTTCCTTTCTCGTGGTTAAGCTGAGCGTCACCCGATGTGACAGTCGCACCTCTTGAGGAGGACGGACCATGTGAGACGCACGGCCCATCGGTGGAGTCACTAATATGCCTGATATGCGTTCCCATTGCTGACACCGGCCCGGCTGCTGTGGTGATTTAGCGTAGTGTGACCTCCTGTCCTGGTCAGGTGGATCTGGTCAGCTTCATAACTAGCCATCTGAGTTCTGTTTAAATGTGGCAGCTGTGTTTCATTGCCCCCCCCCGTCATCATGATTGAATTTGCCGTTCGCCCCTCCCAGGCATCTGACGTACTCTTGATGTGCCTGTTCTTAGAAGCACAGGGGCTGCGGTCTGATGTGTCCTAGAGAGCTGAACACCCAGTCTTTCCATAGAGCACCTTGGCTATGGATGAACATGTTGGGATTAAGTTTTTTTTGCTGAGAAGAACGATTTGGGCAGGTGTTTACATGCCAGAGAAGTAGCTGCGCTGCCCCTGTGTCAGCCAGAGCATCTTTGAAGAAAGGGGAGCCTTAATCTGTTGTAGTGCAGTATTAAGCTGGAGAGTAGCAGATTATATTTAAGTACAGCTCTACCTCCACTGATCCTTTTACATAGCGAGAACCAATAGTCCAAAAATTTATTAGGAATGTTTGTCCAACCTGTCATAAGGCGAGGCTTTGTTTTGTTCCCTCACCATTTCACCATTTTCCCCTGTTTCTTTGTGGCACTGGTGTGTTTTACCAGAAGGCCTGCATCCTGTGTTGGAAGTAAGATGAAAAGGCCGCAGAAGGACTCTGCGCGTAAAGCATGGACAGGTGCCAGGAGTGTTCAGTCAGCCCCGATAAGTTCACGGTACATTTGAATGGCAACTCAGCCTTCCTGTTTATTCGCTGGTTTTCTCTGACTGTTAGGTCATTTTTCCAGCTCAGGCCAGTTTAGGGTTGTTTTTGGCTTTTTAATGGACACATAACCATATAAGTCTTTTACATATTCAGCGGTATGTTTTTATGCTTGTATCTGGCCAGCTTCTCGGTTTCTTGCCAGCGCCCAGCCGTTGTCTATCAGGAGGACAGAGCTCCCCTCAAACTGGCGGCCTCAGGTCGGGTGCCTACAGATTTCTGAGTCTCACTGGGGATGGGGGTGGCCATCCTGAATGGGCCTCTCTTCTTTGGTGATGCAGCTAGCAGGCACCGTTCCAGCCTCCACGCCTCCCTCCCTGGCAGAGGTTGACAGGCTCAGAAGGGCTCACTCATACCAGCTCCCAGCCTGGTCTGGCCAGTTATCACTGCTATAAATCAGTGTGGTCGGGGGGGGGGGCATGTTGATGGCATAAGGAGAGGGGTTGGTGGCTAACAAAGTGTCGTCGGAGTGCATGTCACTGTGAGTGAGGTCAGGAAGTAAGCCGAAGTGGGGGCCTGACCCAAAGGCGCTTCTCCCGTAACACCCTTCCGGAGTCCGCCATGGGAACCCTGACTCATGGACCCTCCAGTGCCGAGTGGTGGACAGAGACATCGCTTATCGTTGTCCGTGTCGCCGGGATGGCGGGTACGTTTATGCATGTCTCTGGGGCCTGGCTCAGGGCGGGAGGCTCTGCCCGTTCTCCGGTCGGCCCCCACCACAGACTTGGTGCTGCCTTTTTTCTCCCCTCTCTCTCTCACTCTCTCTCACCCACAAGCCAGGGCTCTAAACCAGGGGCTGTGCATCACGCCTGCTTCCCCAGACCTTCCCGGCAGCACGCATCTGCTGCAGCTCAGTCCTCCTCACTCCCCTGCCCCCCTCCTTCTTCCACCTCTTTTAAAACTTCGCTTGTTTATCTCTGAGTTCGTTATCGGGCGTCCTGGGATACCATGGAGGTGTACCGTCTGTGACGAGGTAACGCTGTACTCTGCACCAGCCTAGTGTGGGCCGGGGTGCGCGTGGTGAAGGGAGTGAGGGGCCATGGCTGCTGTGTGTCAGGCTGCCATTTGATGGGCTGTGGTGTGTGTGTGTGTATGTGTGTATGTGTGTGTGTGTGCGCGCGTGTGCAAATGACCGTTATGTGTTTTTAATTGTGCTTTGTAAACACAGTGTGCATGTCCTTTTTGAAGACACAATATTATAGATTTTCGCTTATATGTATATAAGAATTGGGGCTTCCGGGTACCCTGTCCTGTTTGGTCTCTCTTGTTGCCTGGACAGGCGTGACATTGTTTCCTGGCTGAATTGGTTCTTGTGGAGAAATCAGAAGAAGACGGGCTTCCAAACTTGCCTCTGGAGAATGTTCACTTGGTCTGTAGTGAAGCTGGTTGTATAGTTGGAGTGGGTGGTACATATGTTTTTAATCACTTGCATTGCCTGAGCAACATATGTTTTAACCCCCATGTTACCTTGGTTACTATATACGGTTGGTTTATTTCTTTGCCTTTAAGGGTATTTTTCCAAGAAATAGACAGGAAAAGCTCTGTGCAAAGTAGATGTGTTTCCATCTTGAAGCCGGCATGGAAAATATTGCTGTCAGATTATTTGTGCAAGGTTATGTAATTTATTCAATTTATCTGGAGTCCTGCGAGTGTTGCAACAAAATTTGGCTTCCCCTCATGATGAGAATTCTGGTGAGTCAGATTAATAATGGAGGCATAGTGACTATTTCACAGGATCACCAATTCTTGTTTAGTGAAAGTTAAAACCAGTGTAGTGTGTTTGGGGAGATTTATGTTGTTGTTCCATGAATCTGTATTACCATTATTATTATTATCATTATTATTATTTTAATTTAATCAGATATTATATCTTATTCTAAATATGCTAAGTTAGGACATTAAGCAAAATTGGAAGTTTAGTTTGAGGTTCCGATGAAATTTATTTCTCAGTTGAGATTTTGTCCCTGAGATGTAATTTTCCAGAAGCATAATAGTTTCTGTGAGTGAACAGAGTTGTTAATGGAGCACATGTACTGCACGACTACATGTGTACACATTCACACGTGCAACATGTGGGGATCTCATGCTATAGTTCATACACATGCATGGAACTGTATCGTCTGTATGAATTCCTCATAACTATTAGTTATCCCAAGTTTATTCTGAAATTTGCTGATGGTTTTCATTGTCAAATGCAGATCAGTTTTTTGTCCAAGTGAAGTTGGCTGGCGAGCCTAGACCTGGATTCGGAAAACAACACTGCAAGTGGAGTGTGGAGTGCACCTCAGCCCTCTGCAGCCAAGATTTGGGACATCGACAATATAAAATTTAACACGTGGACTGTGCCACACATACATTGATATACATTTCCACTTATTTTAATTTTACAATATTGTGCATAATATAAGCTAGCTGTCAATCTATAATAAATGTAACACATTTCATTTTTGTTCATTATGCCTGGTGGTGTTACTCATCAAAGATCAAGCAGCAGTCATTCTTACTGAGCTAATGCCTGTTGGCTACACAACGGAAATGCTGCGCTCTTGTTTTGATCATGACCAGGCTTTACTGGCTAATGGTGGTAGCAGCTGATGAGAGAACCCGTTGGCGCAGTGCTAGACAAAAGGTTCATCCAATAACAGCCACACCATAGTTAATGTCTGGACTAAAAGGCCAGTGAAATAACTGTATGAATTTCTTGTCATTGGAACATGACCATCACAATACTAAAGACATTCTTGTAATAAATGTGTCTGGAACATCATGTCTTTCATGACCATGTAAGCAGAAATGAGATCTTTAGGCTCATAATATGCAGAGGATTGTACTGCTGACAGAATCTGCCAAGAACTTGCCCATATATTCCTTGAGTATGTTAGGTCCTCTGAGAAATATGAGGATAGTTTCTGTCATGGCTGCTAAGTCTCTAACGTGTGCCTCAAATTGTATGAAAAATGAGGCCATAGGATTCTCACCTTATGAAGTCCTGTCAGTAGGCAGTCTACACAGCCCATGGACATTACTTTTGGTTGACCTGTCAGAGAAAGGCAACTGCAGTGCCATTCACAGTACGTGCCAAACTTACCGACCAAGCTATTGAAAACCCTCAGAAAGCAGTGGGTCGGAACAAGAAAGGGTTTGGTGAGCATGCCATAGTGCACATTAGACAAAGATCTGTTATCCTGTGGGCTCTAGCCTGCAGATGGCAATGTTTATCGTAGTCCCAAGTCAAACCACTGATTTTGATTAAGATGGGGTCGTGTTTCATATGCTGAGGAAGAAGGTCCTGACTATGAGGATAATTGTCTGCATTTGAGTAATACCAATGAAACTGACCAGAATTTGTCTTGTTCCTAAGTCAAGCCAACCTAATTCCCCTTCTACCTAAGTTCACCCTCCCTGCTGAGGACCACTTATTGATGGGGAAGAGACATCCACAGATGAACAATTTGTATTGGAAATCAAGAGACTGAGCACTCAAGTGAACTTCAGCTCTGTGCACTTAAGACACTCAGAAGAAAACAAAAAACACAGTACTGGGTACATGGACTTTATGCAGAAAATTAGTATTGCACTTGTAACAGGCTAAGCAATTCCAAAAATGTCTACATTCTTTTGTCAGGAAAGCGTGTTTTTGCGATTAACAGTATACAGAACAGCCAAGAATGAACAGAAGACTGATTATGACTCTGTTATTATACCTGTATTATTCGAATGAGAAACTGGCCGACGGTACCATCTGCAGGACTTCTTATTGCTAGCCGCTATCCTCATTTGTCTGAATGAAGTCCAGCTGCCAAAAGCAGAACGAAAAAGCTAACGGTGAAAGAAGGCAGCGAATCGAAAATGCTGAGGCCTCAGTGTTTTTGATTCGCTGCCTTCTTT
>JAODLD010000016.1:18459880-18471705 GCA_026781065.1 Mormyrops boulengeri
AGAGTAAACCATGTGGAAACTAGCCATGGAATGATAGGCTGACAGAGGGATGCAGTTGCCAATCAAATTATCATAGGTTGGCTGGTCTCTGTAGACTGGAGCTACTGATGAAGTTCAGTGCCCCTTGTGTTCCTTCTGTATGGCACTTCCGGTTGGTGATGGTAGGCAGGGAGGCCCGCACATCCCTAGCTGACCACTGTGTCCCTCACTGAGCTTCTCTTCTCTACAGCAACTCCTGCGCGAGATGCAGCAGATGGCCAGCCGGCCCTTTGCCACCATCAACGTCGCCTTGGAAACAGATGAGGAACCACCTGACCTTATTGGAGGCAGTATTAAGGTGAGTTTGCCTGCAGCGATGGCCTTTCCTGTGTATTATTTCCCCTCAGCTGGACATCTTATTCTGCAGTACTGTAGTATTTACCCCCCCGCCACCACCAATTTGGCAGATGAACAGTCCTTACCATGCTAGTTTAGGGCCTGCTTGTCTGCTGGTCAGATGTGGACATGGTTTGAGGTCACAGTTGGCAGTCACCCATTTTCGAAGCAGTGGATGGTACCACCCAATTTAGACTTGGGATTCTCAGGTGGATCTCCAGGGCTTTTGATCCCTGTCACTGTCACATGCGCAAATCAGGTTCTCTGAAGCGCATTAGTGCTGCTTGTTAATTAGCATCGCTCATCACCCTGGGTGCAGTCAGCCGATCCGCTCGTCGGACGTGCGGCGTTTTCAGACAGCGTCTGCATACTTGCCCCTGGAGGATAATCTGCAGGTGTAATCGAATCCAGTGCTTGTCCTGGGTTCTCGTGGCGCCCTCCGGTATTGAAGTGATGCCAGTGACGGTCTGTCTTGACTGCTCGGAGTGGAGAGGTGCCATCTGGGATGGACTGTTAATAAATGAAAGTGGAGCTTGTGCACCCCCCATGAAAGACGTTTATTGCCCTCCCTACACTGGTGGGCTCTCCCATGGAATGGCCTGTTTTTGTTCCTGTTTACACCTCCTTTCCTTTCCCCCTTTTCCTTTTTCCACTTCCCCTCTTTCCCCTCATTCCTATTTGTTTTCCCTTTTCATATCCTTTTCTGCTTTCCATCCATATTTCACTCCCTGATCCTTTCTTTTCCATGACTGTTTTCACCGTCCCATTTCCCGAATGGCCTCCTCTCGTTTGTAAATTTCTTATGTTCTCCCCTTCCCCTTTCATGCCATTTCATTCCAATTCTGCTCTTCTTTGCCAATCCTTCCTTCGCTCCCCCGTCCTCCCTCCTTTTCTTCCCTTTCCACCCTTATTCCCAAATGTCACCCCAAAGAAGCATCCTGGCAGGCCAGCGATTGCTCTGGCCACACACTGCGACACTAGTAAACGCTGTGGCCGCGCTCTGATGTTGACAGAGTGGGCGGGGACAAGGTTGTTCACAGTGCTAGGTCTAGCAAACTTATTGAAGCAGCCCACAAGGCAAATAAACTTGTAGTTGTCTTTGTGTCGACTACCAATAGGATTTAATTTGTCAAAGCACATGTAACTATGTTATGACCAACACTAATGTTATAAATAATAACGTTAATGTTACCGACGATTAACATTATTTTTCGTTATATGGTGCCAAAATTTGCATGCAACTTCCTGTTTTTCCACAAAAAAATGTTATGCACTCCACCGACTCATCTGGATCACCAGTAATTTCAGACATCCTGGTCTATGCGTCATTTTTTTACATTTTTGTCCTTGTATCAAACACATTTTAATGATATTGGTAAAATGTGCCAGTGAAAAATACATGAATGAAAAATAAAGCGTGTATGTAAGAATGTGCATTCATAGCCTAGATAAGGGATAAGTTAATGGAAACGTATAACAGGGTTTATATAGTTTTATATTGGGCTGTCCGGGTCCTGAACTCCAGCCCTGACTACTTTGCTCCTTTTAATTCACTTGCTCTAAGTCAGACATATTAACTTAGCGTATCAGACATAACAATGAACCTCTTCGTTGAAATTTTGATAAAATTTTAACTTCAGTGGCTATGATTAAAAGTCCAAATATTATCATACAGTAACCAATATTATGCATTACAGACTGAAACTTTTGCCCTTGAACAAAAAAGAATTAGCCTAGGTACGTATGTCTCAATACTGACCTTTTTAACGCGTTGGCGCAGTATAAGAATGTCTACGTGGGTTTTTTAACCGCGTAGTTTTATGCCGCCTAAACACGGGTATTTTTATCGTGTCTAGAGAGTAAAAATGCTGTGTTGAGACGTGTTCTGTTTCACAGCGGATGGGAACTGTTTGGTCGTAATAAGTTTCCTCGCTTGTGTTCTGTGGAACTCTCTTTAACTGAGCATTTCTGCATTCCGGTCGCTGCCGAAGCGCGTCATAGCTCACTACCAAAAAGTTGACCGGACTTCAACTTCTTTTTCATGCTCTCGCCGCCCAAATCGCGACGTGCTTCACCGCTCCCCACTGCCTGGTGACACTCCCCCCCTCACGTAGAGAACGAATAACTTCCAGTCTCTTTGACGCTCATCAACACACATCTGTTACCAATAGTGGAATAGTCCAAACCAACCAGCTTCTCAGTCCAGCCTCCCCATCCTTACCCAGCATGGATAAGTAAGGTCTTTAAAATGTTTTTATTTCTAATTCAAGGGCTGCAATAAAATCACAATGAAAGCCACATGTTGCGGCAACTCTGGTGTGGCTGAGTTAGCGCTCCCTTCCTGCGTATTCCCGCCCCCTTCTCCCGTCTCCCCATCTCCCGACACGCTGCTCTGCTCTGCCGCTGTAGCGTCACATTATGCCGAAGCCACTGTATTATCCTGCTCAGCTCAGGCTCCTCCTCGCCTACTGTCCAGGAACATCTGAGCCACAGAGATCCAATTTAGATGTACCTCCCCCTCCACACACAGCAGGTGGCACGCGGGATGAACGGCCGGCTGCGGTAGATTGCCTTCAGATTGACTTTCCACAGCCGCCCTGCCCCGCCCCCGGCTCATTCCGGCTTGTGTCGGATGGGCGCTTGTGGGCGCCACGTTGTCGCCGTCCCGACATCGCTGCTGCTTATTACCGCCGGTCTCTCGTTTCCCGCAAGCATCGTGCGCGGCAGAATGCTCACATGTACTCTGTTTACCAGTGCAATGTCTTTTTCACGTGTGACTCAGATGAATTAGTTTAGACATTACTAATCAGCCTCAGAGCTGCATCACATTACTAATCAACTGCAGAACTGCATCAGTCCGCTGGTTAAGATTCAGAGGCTTTTCTGAGTCCCAGAGGGAACTGTGTCCTTCTGGTGGTTCAGAAGGCGGGTTAGGTGTCTGAAAATTATAAAAAGAAAGGAGGCAATTCTTAACCAGACTGAGTCACGATGTTGTCTAAGCCAGAATTAAATTTCCGTGATTTATTTTGCCAGGGGCTGCACACCTCCTGGGTCAGGGGTTCATCCTGGGGTCTTTCTGATAATGATTGGTTACAAGTATCTAAACTCTCAGAAGTTTCTCTGAACATCCCTCAAAGCTTGACCTTTACGTTTTCCTTTGCTATTCAGATCGAATTAAATCTTGCCGCTAATTTACACCGACCTGAATGAAGGGTCTTTGAAAACGAAGCTGTCTGACAACTTGGTTTGGTTCCAGTGCTGTACTTGGCAGGTGTCTCCTGGAGGATCGGCTGATGAATGCTGGATAAAGCCCAGAGGCCTTGTGCTTTATATCAGTGAATATTTCTCGGGGTTCATGATAAAACTTAAGGAGTCTAAATTTGGCTTTAATGTGATTCTGTTACCTAAAAAATATACAAAACGCCCCATATCTGGTAATGGCACTTCCTCTGCATTAGCATTCATTATTTTTTGGCATCCAGTTGGGTCAGCCTGTCCTGCAGAAATGGTTCTGATCATCCATGCCCTATAAGGTGTCAGCAGGGGGCACTAGATTCCATGCACATCTTCTGTTATGTGCACTGCAGAAAGAAAGCAATCTGTCTAGTGGATTGTTGGATGTACTTCTGTGGGAGAGCGTGCCAGGCTATCTGGGGAGAGATGCGCCATTAGGAGCGACAGCTGGGGTGATGGCAGGGAGGGGAAGGTAATAAGGATCTGTTTGTCATCAGACACTTCAACACGAGTGGGATATGACAGAAGGTCAGCCACCTTGCTGTATCGCGCAGTTTTGGAAATGTGTAAACATGTGGCCATCTTCTGTCGCCTCTTGCATCCAAAGGATGACATCGCAGAGGACAGGAAGGTATCCGGTGGGAGTAGCAGTTTCTAAGCTTGTTCCTCCACTTCTCTGTATGAGCGAGGATTAGTGCTCTCCGGTGCTTCCTAAGCGAATAACAGGCACACTGCCCCAAAACACCATGCTGAGTGAGCAGCGGTAGCATAGGCGAGTTATGGCAGCCAGGCAGGATGTCATTATCCAGGCGTCACAGCAAAGGCGGCCTGCCTGCTCTGCAGCCTGTTTGCTCTATGGCCTGTCTGCTCTGTGGCCTGCCCGCTCTGCAACCTGCCCGCTCTATGGCCTGCCCGCTCTGTAGCCCGCACGCTCTGTGGCCTGTCCGCCCTGCGGCCTGCCCGCTCTGTGGCCTGCCTTCTCTGCAGCATGTCCGCTCTCCGACCTGCCTGCTCTGCGGCCTGCCCGCTCTATGGCCTGTCCGCTCTATGGCCTGTCTGCTCTGTGGCCGGCCCGCTCTGCAACATGTTTGCTCTATGGCCTGTCTGCTCTGTGGCCGGCCCATTTTATGGTCAGTCTCTCAGTCGGAGGCCCTGGAGCTCCCACCCGCCATTCCCTCTAGCTTACCAGGCTGGACTGTGACCCACATGCTGGCATCCAGAGCAGTTCAGCTCAAGCGTTGCACCTCAAAATTTAACAGGTCAAAGGATGCCTACATCTGAATGCTGGAATTTGAATATGCTGGAGCTTTTTGCCATCAGAGATCTAGAAATTCATTTCACTGTTTCTTTAAAGAATTACTTATGGAGTGTTTCTCTGTAGTGCCGAATATGAATATAACCCAAGCAGAACCGTTCTGTAAAAATGTGCAGATCTCTGAGGCAGAAAGGAACATTGGGAAGAGCTATCCCGTTACAAAGCCGTGTGAAATAGGCCACTGTTACAACAGTGGATTTAAGTGTTTCCCCGGTGAGGACAGAGATCAGCCCAACAAAAGTCTGCCATGGTGTTAAGCACTTTAAGGAAGCGGTTTTGTTTCCTTGCTCATTTCCTTTTGAGAGATGGGCAAGATGTAAGAGCACCTGCGGCTGAGAGGCTGACGGCATCCTGAGGAAGCCCTCGATCCCAGAGCTGGACGTCAGCTGGATCTGTGCTGGAGCTGTACTTACCTCTTTCCTACAGAGCGCTATGGCTGATATCGAGCGGCTGTCTCTTAAAATGTCATCTTGTTTTTCCGCTACTTGGGGTATTTCGATAACTTTAACAGAAATAACAATCGGGGTGCTTGATGTAATAAATTTGATCTCCCTTATTTTACAAAAGTGTTACTGATTCATATGAGGGCTAAAGTAAATTATCAGCTCTTAATTAAATATGCCCTTCCCATGAGCTTCTTGGTGCGACAGGCTGTGTAGTTTTAATAGCTAAGTGCTGTAAAAGCCAAGCTGTCTGACAGACATGCCACCTCCGATTATGCCGAGGTGAGTGCAGGCGGAGCTGTGCCTCTGGTGCCTAGGGGCTCGGCAGAGCTGCCGGAGAACTCTGCGGCCAGTCCGGGATATGCGGCTAAATGCTGATAATGTGTCTCCAGACTAGAACAGGGAGGAAAAAGAGGGCATCCCGCGGTGGCCCAACAGGGACACGGGAGTGGGGTGAAGGAGATGAATTGCCTATATTCATCGTTAAGAGCCTGTCCTCACACGCGTGGCTGAGACGAGCCACTGGTATCCTGCCCGGGCAGATTAATTGTGGAGGTTCTGTCAGGCACTCCTGTGGGATGCCCCACGCCATTTTGGTAGGGTTATCCATCCTCGATCGTTCCCTTACATTTTAGAGAGGTGCTTCGGTATGGACCGGATGGGGATGGGGTCTGCTCCACCATAGGGTGCAGTTCCCAGCATCCTGGTGCCTGGGGGCCTGACTTGAGGGGCTCCCGCAGACCACACCGCAGCTGCCTCTGGATCGGCAGATCAGTCCTCTCCCTGCAGCCGGCTCAGCTCTGCAGTTCTGCTGTAGCTCTGTCTATCATACATGTGCCGCCTGTCTCAGCTCCGGATTTGTAGGCATAGTTTTGGATCCCTACCTTTTCCCCAAACAGATCAGCATGTTGTTGATGCTATAGCTTTTGGAGGGATCCAGTTTACATTTTCGTTATGTCATTATAAAGCTGAACTTAAGTCCCAGTGGCAGGACCTGACAGTCAGGCAAGACGCTAGAAATCAATTAGCCGGTAGCTGCCCTGCTACAGGGTGACTGGGCCCCAGCTCTGTGTCGGTCACCTGCCACCAGCAAGTCATGAGCACCTCTGAGACCAGCCACCACCTTGCGCCTTCATACCTCCGGGCTGTTAGGCACTTCAATTTAGGCTTTAAGAAAACCGTTACAAATGTTCACGAAGCGTTAAGCCTTTCTGAAGGGGGCAGTCTTGGCGTGTCGCACATAAGCTGCCCTTCACGCCTGCCCTATTCCTACTCTGAACCTCAGCCGTCCGTAACACGGGGCCGACGGCAGTTTGGGGTGAGGGAGTCTCTCCGCCACCAACCTGTAACTACATTTAGCTAATAGCTTTTAGATGACTTCACAAGGCTCCGGAATGGAATTGTAAGTCGATTCTGGCTGTCGTCCTGCCACGTGAGGAAGAGACCCGGTTTCTTTGGGTCTAATTATCCTTCCCCGTGGTTCTGTCTACATAAGCATGTTCTTCTGTGGAGCCATGCTTCCGTTGAGGTGTCATGCCATGGGATGTTGCTGGCTTGATTTATTATTTACTCTGCTCCGAAATAGGTTCATTCCCCAAGCAAAACCTCCAGTAAACCGGGTGATCCATATGTCAGTTATGCTGACACCCATCGCTGGGTCCCCGTTCAGCACAAAGTTGCACCTGTGACAGTATTTTAGGCTGAAGTCTTTCAGGTCACTGAAATATTCTTGTTAAATTGGACTGGTAAACTGGATAGCTACTAGTTGCAGAAAAAAACACACATCCATCTTTCATAACCACTTACGTAGTACAGGGTTATAGTGACTTGTTGAAAGCGATTCATTTACATCAACCTGTGTTTAAGGGCCTGGCCTAAACTCTCTGGAACATTCTCTTTCCAAGTCCCCGTTGTTTTCTTTAATCGTCTATCTCCCGAACTCCAACAGCTACTGGCTCATGTGCAGCTCCTCGCACGGCGCCTGCCTGATCGAGCCCCCGAGTGATTATATTTGCAGGAGGTCCTCCTGACCTGGCGCAGTGGCATACATTAGCAGCGTAATTAGCGTGAGATTTAACGAAGCAGGCGATAATCCCGTAGAACCCCGGCGGTTCATCATGTTGACCCGTGTGCCATGTTTCTGCAGACGGTGCCCAAGCCCATCGCCATGGAGCCCTGCTTCGGGAACAGAGCGGCTGTGCTGTCCATCTTTGTGCGGCTGCCCAGGGGCTCTGGAGGCATTCCGCCTCCGGGACAATCAGGTCAGTACCCACCCCCCCGTCTGATGTCCTTCGGGGCATGTTCTCTCTATTTCCGACACACTTCACATTCCACATTCTCTTGACTAGATCTCATCTCTGCTCCGTGTTCTGCTTTATCTCGCAGTCTTTACTTTGGCTTTGTCACGATCTTTATTTTACTTTAGCCACGCTTTGACCACCTCTGTCTCCTGCTAGATTTTATCCGCCGCACTGTCACAGTCTCTCCATGTTCTGCTATGTTCTCTCAATCACGTCTCTTCCCATTTTCTCAGTTGCATTATCTTCTTGACACTCTCCTGATCTGTCCCCTAAAGTCTCAAGTTTGTTTTTTCTGTTACAATCCCTCGTCATCCTCTTCCTTACATGGTGTTCTCACATTCTCACGCTCAAGAGCCAGGTAGGCGGGGATCAGTACCTGTTGGGTAGCTTTATGCCACGAGTATGGATCCTCTTAACGATGGGAAAAACTGTCACATGCATTCTGGTATTTAAAGGGGAACACATGGTTGTTGGCCATTTTTAAGTAGCTTTCCAGTTTGATTTGAGGGTATCACAAATTAGGGGCTTCATTTAGATGGCTTGTTCTGAAGTGTCCAAGTTATGGTCATTGCCTAGGAAATGTTCTGAGTGCTCATTCCTACCAGTTATTTCAGATGGCCGGAAGGGTTTGGATCATAAACAGCCGGTAATTAGCCCGAGCTACTAAATGGAGATTGGCTGATTTGGCTTTGCTAAATACAAATGATCAGGTGTAAAACGGCCAATGCAGGAGGATCAATATGCAGAGGACTCTCTGGAAGACTGTAGCGTATCTCTGCCAAAACTCAGACTGCTCTTATAACCATTGGTTCCGGAGCAGGGTGATTTCATGCTGGACTGAACAAAAATCACTGTAAGGATGCTTTGCTACAGGCAAGCAAATTGGAGTCAGGTTATAGAGTCCAGGTCCATGAAGTAGATGGGCTTGTTCTATCAGTCGGCGTGACTTGGTGGTGGGTCTGATTCTGTCCGTCTGTGTGCCATTTGCATGTTCTGCCCATTATTGTCCGCCTAATTTAATGCCGCACATTTCTGACACAGTCACACCGAAGCTTATTTGGGTGACTGTGGATCATTTGTTGCAGTGCAGAGGTAGATGTGTGTCGTCAGCCTGTGAATGAAATTTACTAGGTGATGTGGCAGCATGAACGGTACATTCTTCAGGTATATTCCTGGTGTCCAAGTATGTCTTATTTTCAGGAGGGATTTTGAGATAAAAGGGACATTTGAGACAGGTCTGTAAGAACATAAGTGTCACCCCTGATAAATTTAAAGTATGGGTCCTTGCAGTGAATCTTTAAATAATTTAGTGTGGATACGATCTGCTGTTCATAGTGGGACTTATGTTCTGAATGATTGCAAAGTGTTACTCCAGGCAGTAATTCAATATTTTGATTTTAATTTGTACCTTTTCATTTTCAGGTTGTCCGATTTGTCAGTTTTGTGTGTGCTTGATGCTCTGTGGCATCACCACCCCGTGCACTGGGCTTCTCAGAAAAGCTGTGAAACGGGTGCATCCATCGCCTTAATCGTTTACGTTTTTGAGAATGATTTATAGGTCACGCGCCACCGGGCACCGTCATCCAACACATGCGACTCTGTCACCCACCCCGGATTGGGACGCACTGTTCCTGAAACATCCCGTCCCAAATCGTTCCATCTGAGAGGCTTATTGGATTTCAGCTTTGGATGCGTGTAACAATGCCGCGTTTACAAAGCGCTCGATGCACCCTTTACATTCGTACCGTTTCGATCTTAAGTCAAAGACAAACAATGGTTAAACGATAAATGTGAAAAACCCACAGATAGGTATGTGCGTTCTGCAGGACAACAAATAATTCATCCAGAAAATGCCTTCTGGCATGCTGTCATGTTTCTGTTCCATCTCTCTCTCTCTCTCTCTCTGTGCTCCCCATCTCCTGCCTGTCTGTCTTTTCGCTCTGTCTCGGCTACCTGTTTTGGTCACTGTTATCGCTTCACCGTCTCATTTTTCTGTGTTGGTCTCTCTCAGTTCTCCATCTCGCCTGCCTGTCAGTGTCTCTCTCAGCTCCCCATCTCGCCTACCCCTGTTGGTCTCTCTCTCAGCTCCCCATCTCGCCTGCCCCTGTTGGTCTCTCTCTCAGCTCCACATCTTGCCTGTCTGCGTCAGTCTTTCTGCTTCCCGTCTCACCTACCTGTGTTGGAGTATCTCTCTGGGTCTCTCACTGTGTCTCACCTGCCTGTGTCGATCTCTCCACTTCCCATCTCTCATTCCTATGCATCTGTTAGCTGTTCGTCTCCCTAATGTGGGTCTCACGCCTGTGTGCCTGTCTCCCTGCTGCAGGGCTGGCGGTGGCCAGCTCCCTGGTGGACGTGTCCCAGCAGATGTGCGTCGCCTATAAGGAGAAGTCTGGGGCCGTGCGGAATCGCAAGCACCAGCCCCCCGCGCAGCCGGCCACCTGTATCTGATCCCATGCACCTGGCCGAGTCGCAAGCCAAGGACTGGGGAGGGGCCCGGGGATCCATGGGGGAAGACGTGCACTTCCGGGGGAGGAGCCTGAGGAAGGACTCGGCAGGGGTGGACATCGCTGAACTCAGTCCTGGCAATAACCGACCTCAAGTGGGGAGCCGCGATTTCATCCCCAGCCAACGGACCATAGAGATGCTCTCTCAGACGATGGCGCGCCACGTGGGATAGATGGAGGTGTGGAATGGCTGCCATGGGGAGGACGCCAGACACCTGCACCCCTCCTGCTCTCTTCTTCCCTTCATCACCCTACAGCTGCTGTTTTCCCATCCAGTCATTATATCTGCATTTTCTTTTGTATGGTTTTTAGACATGATGCATCTGATTCCTGATGTCCCATGTACCCGAAGGGAGCCCTGTACACATTCATTGATTTGAGCTCATTCTGGAAGACAATGCACAGTGTGTAGCAATTCCTTGCAGCGTGGGGGAGGGGGAGTGTCCCTTCTAAGCTGCAGGCAGTGTGTATGGGGGGGACCCTTCTGTATTGCACATGAACCCCAAGGCCAGGCCTGTCTTACGGACTCCTGAGCCTTTATTTGCCCATCAAGTTTTGAGACCATTTGCCACTGATTTGCGATATGCTGAGGACAAAGGAGAAGAAACTACTGGAGAGTGATGTAACCCCAGACCGTGAGCTTGTTTTTTGTGGCAATTTACGGTCTGTAAATGGGCATTTCAGTTTCTCTGCTCACATAATTCTTTACCAGCATGAGCTAATGGATAAGTTTGTTTTCTCTGAATCCCACAGGTGATTGGGTGACTCTTCCTGTTCCCTGTCTTATGATGAAGATTAGACAGTGGGTTCAGGGCTGTACTGTGTGGGATCGGCCATAATTGTGATCGGTGATGATGAGGCCAATGCAGGGAATGGGAGATTACATTTCAGGTGTCCCAGAACACATTTTAGTCCTGATGTGTGAACACGCAGCTATGGGGCAGGCTAAGTCTTCTTTAATCCGGAATGGAATCCGGCTTCTGTTGTATTAGTCAAATTTTGCTTTTAACCATCTTAGTACAGAAGGGGGAAATGATGATGTTGTGTCAGCCACGTCTGGAATTGGGGGCCGGGTGTCCCATGATCGCTGCATGGGGGGCGATAACGTTACAGGAGATATACCTGAAGGCGAGGTATCCTCTCCCAGGTGATGGGGTCAATCAGTGAAGAAGCCACGAGCATGACTGTACCGAGAGTCCCTTTATTTCTAGAAGCGTTTGCTTTTATCTCTGGGATTGTTGTCTCCCAATCGGGAGTCACAGCCCATTTTAATGAGTTTTACCTCAGCCAGAACAGGCTGGGGGGAAATAAAATTGATGTGTTTATTCTTCTGTTTCCAGACAGTCTTTTAGGTTCCAAGATGACTGCCGCTAGTTATAAAACTTTCAAATCGTCAGCAACAATTTGCTCGAAGGAGAAAATTGAGACTACCGAGGAGGGAAGAATTAAGGAAAACGTTTTTGTGTTTTGTTCCTTCTGTGTTTGAACACATGCTTTGTCTTTTGGAACGCGCAGCTTATCCGAATAGTACAGTGGCTCTGTATTACATCACTCTAAGCTTTTGCCATTCTGTTCCATCAAATGAAGTCTTTCAAAACAAGGGGGGGGGGGGGGGGGGGGGGGGGGGGGGGGGGGGGGGGGGGGGGGGGGGGGG
>JAODLD010000016.1:18471805-18490201 GCA_026781065.1 Mormyrops boulengeri
GTGGCTCTTTATTACATCACTCTAAGCTTTTGCAATTGTGTTCCACCAAATGATGTATTTAAAAACAAGGGAGCCCCCCCCCCCCCCCCCCCTAAAAAATGCACAAATCACATGTATATGTTTGAATGAAAAATCCTCCCCAATACATACTTATGCTGCTCACCCAGTGAGGTCACACGATGCTGGCTGTCAGCACGCTTTGCTCCAAGTCTCTGGGGATCGTCGCCGTATCGCTCGTACGCAGGGCACACGAGACAGATTACTCGCTGGATAGCGGGACACCTGAACAGGCACGGCCGATGCTTTTAACGCATGCCGCACAGTTGCTGTTTTGTATGTTTCTGTGCTAAATAGAGCAGTTGTGCTTGTATTTTAGACAAAGGCATGTGTTTGTCTGTGTAGTCACCTTCATGTCCACACACACAAAGGGGCTCCCACCCCCAGAGCTCGATTTGTCACTCACCTTGATCCTCCCTTGGACTCTACAGCACCTGTCATCTCTCCCCGCGAAACGCCACTGTAGACGTGGAAGATGTAGTTTGTCAATATGTAAACAAAAAAAAAAATTAGCATCAATTGCACTCTTCTCTTTTTTTTGTAAATATGGAGAAAGTATTGTAAACTATTTCTTTGCCATGGGGAAAATGTTGAGAAGGAGATGAGCATAAGCTTGAGGAACATTTGTTTGGTTGAAAATGGAGACAATAACATTTTTGTATTGTAAAATAACTTATTTAAACAAGCTTAGGCATGGATGACCGCATAATGTAAAGGACAGGTTTAACAAAGACCATGTCACTACAAGGAAATCTATGAATGTTATAGAATTTTGGGTCTGTAATAAATTGGTAAAAATCCAAATTGGATTGTATATATTTTTATTTTATGTTTAACACTTTATGTTTAATACTGGATCAGTTTCTCACAAACTCAAAAGCTGATAATCAAAAATGTATATACACATTGATAATTAGCAACCAGAGGCTAAATATAGAATGAAGCACTATATCTAGTGTCTGATTTTAGCATTGATACTGTCTACTATACTAGAGGTTTTGTTATGTAAGCTATAGATTTATTCCAGTTTTGTAATACTTTTCAGTTTAATTTGGTTTAATACTCCTTAAGATATTAGTGATGAAATTATGGAATGAAAAAAACTAAATAATTACTTGCAATAATGATTACAGCTGTAATAATTTTGCAACTTTTTGATTGTCAGTTCATAATGCAATAGCATACATAATGGAATGGACCATATTACTGTCATGCAAATATAACATGATCCAAATTCTTTGAGAACACTGGCGCTATATTTGTCATTTGTCAGAATTATTTTTTTCCCTTAAATATAAGACATTGTAATTTTTTTTTGTCTGCAATTTTGTGTTGCCATAAACAATTTCCAAACTGTTAAAAAGAAAATGACTCTAATTTGGCATTGCAGAAGAACAGCAGTGTGTCACGGAGAATGGATAACTTAGCTTATTATACCCATTTGCCTCACTTAGTCTAGAAATGGCACAGAGATTAGATGTAGTTTGTGCTCGTGAACGGCCACTGAAACCTTGTGAGATTAGTCTCTTTGTTGGATCAGTCACCCATTAGTCACTTTTTGGGATCAGTCAAGCGTTAGTTTCCTTGGGGACGCAGCCAGCCATTAATCATTTTGTGAGATCGGTTAATTGCTTTGTGAGATCAGTTAGTCTTTAGTCGCTTTGTGGGATCAGTCAGTCATTAGTCGCTTTGTGGGATCAGTCAGTCATTAGTCGCTTTGTGGGTTCAGTCAGTCGTTTTGTAAGATCAGACAGTCATTAGTCATTTTGTGGGATCAGTCAGTAATTTTGTGAGATCAGACAGTCAGTCATTTTTTAAACCTGTTGTGTTACAAAATGATGTTAAAGTTTTTGGGAATTTCTTATATCCAGGCAGTATGGTGGCATTGTAGTGTAACTCGCCCAGGGATTCATCATCACATATGTGGGGTCTGAAATGTTTGTGTGTGTGTGTGTGTGTGTGTGTGTGTGTGTGTGTGTGTGTGTGTGTGTGTGTGTGTGTGTGTGTGTGTGTGTGTCAGCTTCTTCCCATACTCAGAGTTGAATCATCTGCATGCGCACGTTAGTGTGCGTATGTGCCGCCACATTCCCTTTGATGGACCGACGTCCCCAGCTTGTGCCCTTAAAGGATGTGACATGGAGGTAAGCATTTTGAAACAGCCCAGGCGAACCTAATAAATTAAGGCACCTGCCTGGAATAACAATAGCATCCAGCTGGGGCTGCCGTGCTCTGGGAAGCACATTGACTATCCATTTGTTAGCATTATGTCACAGAGCTCAGATAAGGAGATACCTTTAAATGCTGAGCTGACAGTCGCTGTGATTAACGCATCATCTATTTACTCAGGGGTATTTACTGTCTGTCACGGCTGCTTTGGCGCATAAGAAAAGCGGGAGGGAAACGTGCCGCTGGCATCCTCCCGCACTGACCTCAGGCTTTTATCTCTGCTACAGTCCCGTTAGGTGGCCATTTAGCCAATCCACACCTGTGCTGCTCTACTCCACTCTTCATGGTTTTGGCTATGTTGATTGGCAAGGAAGGGGGTTCCCCCGTAAGACCGTCAGGGTTTATACCGCTGTACTAACCGCACATGTGCTGTTTGACCAGCTGCACAATTTCATTGAGCCCAAATGGGCTATGTCGCAAACCTCCACTGCTGTGGGCGGCATGGAGCATCGATAACAGGAACCATCAGCCCGAAGAAGGAGACCTTCCAAGTTCGGTTTGCTTGTGGGACTCCATAGGCAGCCGACAGCTACTGGCAGGCTAAACAGAGCGTGGTTTTAACAGTTGTGGAAACAGAACTTTTGATTGGCCTGAAAGGGATTCTGCCATGCTGTCGGATAACTCGGGGGGGGAAACGGGGCTTTGCCCATTTTGTTTACAGCAGCATGGAGTGCTGTTGACCTCAACTGGGGGTATAGTATGGCAGTGGAAGGATTACTTCGAGGACCTCCCCAATCCCACTGATACCTTGCTTGGAGGAAGTAGTCAGAGAACTCATCCATCACTGGGACTGGGGTCACTGAGGTAGTCAGATTCTTCAAAGGATCTGGCAGTGGATGAGATTCACCCTGCATACCTAAAGGCTTCAGATGTTGTTGGGATACTTTGCCTGACACGTTTGGTGGTCAGGGACAGTGCCTCTAGATTAGCAGGCTAGGGTGGAAGTCCCATTCTTTACAGAAGGACCCAAAGGGTCTGTTGCAATTTCATGGGGATCACACTACTTAGCCTTAGGAAGGCCTATGACAGGGTTTTAGAACGGAGGTTCAGTGAATTTGTTGAAGGAACAATGCAGATCTCGTCCTGGTTGTAGAAACCTCGACCAGCTTTTTACCCTCACAAGGATACTGGAGGAATCATAAATGTTTACCCAGCCAGTCTACATATGTGGACTTGGAAAAGGCACAGGGTGCCTCAGGGTGTCCTCTTTGGGATTTTGGGTTGCTGGGCCCACTACTATCCACCTTTGCATTGTCAGCAGCAAGTCACACTCATACCCAGTGAGTGCTGCTCTTTCTGTCGTCAATTCTATTTAAATTTTTTTGGACAGAATTTCTAGGCATAGTCAAGATGTGGAGGGTGTCCTGTTTGGTGACCTCAGGATTACATTTTCCTTTTCTGCAGCCTCATTAGGCTGTGACCTCCAGTGTTCACTGGGACTGGCTGCAGTGATTTTGAAGTGGTTGGTATGAGAATCCACACCTCCAAATCTGAATCCATGCTTCTCAACTGGAAAAGGGTGGATTGCCCTCTCTAGGATGGGGGCGAGTTACTGCCTTAAGCGAAGCAGTTCAAATGTCTCAGGGGCTTGTTGAAGAGTGAGGGAAGAATGGAGAAGGATTCAGTGCAGCTTCAGCAGTTACGTGGATATTGTACCAGTCTGTCTTGGTGAACAGAGAGAGCTGAGTTGTAAGATAAATCAAATAATTTACTGGTCGATCTACGTTCTTATCGTCACCTATGGATACAAGATCTGGATAGTGACACAAAGCACGAGACTGAGGTTACAAGTGCCAAAAATGTGCTTCCTTTGCAGGGTCTTTGAGCTCAGACACTCATGAGGGACTCAAAGTAGATCTGCTGCTTCTCCACATCGAAAGGAGCCAGTTGAGGATGCCTTCTGGACACCTTCCTGGAGAGGTGCTTCAAGCATTGCCATCAGAGAGCTTGCTTTGAGGAAATCCCTGAAATTCTGGAAAAACAGGCACTTTAGAGTTAAAAGTTCTGGCAAGAAGAGTTTAACATCTCCAGCTACCATACAGACATGTATGTCAAAGTGTCCATTTTCTATCACATGATGCAGCTCTCCTTGTCATCCTCACTGCACCAGTTACATCCTGTCATTTCCTCACTGCAATTGTGAGTATCAGGTCTAAGTGGCAAGGTACGATTTAAAAATGATTTTTTCATTATTATTATTATATATATTATTTTATATGTGCCCACAGCTGAACCTAAAGGGTGGGTAGGTACCATGTGAAGGTCACAGTGAAGTTGTTTTGTTAACTTAGTTAACGTCTTTTCTCCAGCCTGTTTTGTCCAGTCTCTTGGCTGTTTAGGTCACTCACTATGTTCAATAGTGCCATGAGCAAAATGTTGACTGGGCCTCAAAGGCAAACCTGATGAGATCCCTTGAGTGAGATGGTTTTCACACGCTCAGTATTCCACTGGGGAAATTTAAAGTGGGACCTCATTAATCATGGGCTGGCCTCTTGACGGTCGGTATGGACCCACCCAGCCTCCAGGTCACTGCTCTGTTTCTCATCAGACGTGCCCCCCCATCTCTCACTGCTAGTCTCACGGCAGCACCCCAGGCGCAGAACACATCGCGGACTCTGTAACATGCCTGCACCCTGAAGTGAGTAACGGCATTACACAGAAGCATTGCCAACGGATGAATTTTGTTAGAATGACCTGTGGCTCTTACTGCCCCCCCCCCCACCACCACCACCACCGAGCGGGTGCAGGGGTGTCCAATAGGGCCCTTCCTCATGGGACCCCATTTTCTTGCTGCCAATGGTCTGGCAGTCAGCCCCCCTGAGGACAGACAAGAGGACCCCTGATGACGGTGATTGGGTGACAGGAATAACTAACTCCCAAGCTCCGTGACCCTTCATTAAAATCTGCAGATTGTGTCCCAGAGGATACGCAGGAAATGGAATAACACACTTCGGTGGCTGCCTCTGTTTCCAGATCAGCTGCTCCCAGTGTCTAATTTCAAGGGACTCGGCATACAGGTAGCGCGAATATGAAAACCATCAGCTGACTGCTTTATCTCTACAAAAGCAGTGTGTTAACACCTGTGCCAAGTCTATGCTGCCATTGTTTATGGCTGTTTCTCATGGGTCTTGCAATAGTTCTAATGGCATCTGGCTAATTCAGCAGCAGGGGTACTGGGACCCTGTGTGGAGAAGCAAACCATGACATCTTCCAGCAGCAGAAGAACTTGCTATCGGTGTCGTAAAAGCAGTATAACGGCAGCTCATCCATGTATCTGTCCATGTCTGCACCTCCCATAACTGCTTAGCCTGCGCCGGGTCGCTGTGAGCCTGCTGATACTCATTTTAGAGGAAATGCGCCAACGCTGGAGGCTTCACTGCAGAAGCAGCAGCCGTTTTGCTCTCCTGCTTTCATGTTTCCCAGAAGCTGAATGAAAGACGCGGAGCCGTGTTTTTGTTCCATTGAACATGCTGTTTGGGCCTCGCTGAGCGGCTCTCCAGGGGAAGTTCAATCCCGTCCCTTCATCCCCCTGCCTTGTATTTCTGTGGAAATGTTCATTAATCACACGGGTTCTCTCCCATCCTGTCATCTCAAGTGTTCTTCCTGTCCTGTCCTGTCCTATCCTATCGCATCCCCAGTGGTTTTGAGATGCAGAGATTTTGCTTTACCCAAAGGCCATCACTGTTTTCCCCAAAACAATGAGAATCCCTGTTTTTAGATGTTTTTTTTTTTTTAGATTGTATATAAAAACATGCAGAGATGCTGCCAGTGTAGTGTATGACAATTTGTACATAGTTTCTTTTTGTTTTCTACTCAGACTTCAAAAGAGTTTTCTAGTCAGACTTAAAAATAAAACCCTTACGGCACCTTGGATAAAAACGGAAATCACGACCGATATTAAACAACTTGCACAGAAGTGCATCGACTGGCTCTGGTACGTGTTTAAGTTTAGCGTAGGCTCTGAACTAAGAATGAGACACTAGTCAATGTTTTGAAAATGCACTTGTTCATTTTCTGTTTCAGTATCTGATGCCCATTGTTCAATTTCCCCACCTGTAGCAGCCCTCGATAAGGTGCCGGGACACGGCCGCATTATAAGTACGGGGTTTTCGCTTAGTTAAATGTCAGTGTACCTCTGTTTGTTTTTGTACTGGACCAACAATGTTATACCATCCATCTTCCGATCACTTATCCAATGGATGGGATGCACAGACATGCACCATGACCAGCATAATCGGCTGAAAGATTGATGGGTCGTGGATATGTTTCTGATATTTTATGTAATCACGACAGGATTGAAAATACTGTATAGGCATAAAGCAGCCCTACAGGAATTGTGATCACATCTCGTGTATAAAAGGACCTGGATCACACATACACTGTTATTTTTGTTCCCTAGTGTTCGTATTACAGGAGGAGGAAGACAATGCTGTATGCTGGAACGTTTAGTAAGAGGGGTGTGTCTTATGTAAAAATGCATATGAACTTCTTTTCGTGGTCATTTCAAAAGGTGTATTGACCAGCATTAAGCTCTCGGAGGGAATCTTGACTGGCTCTGTGGATTAGTCACGACTCATTTCATAGCTAACTTTAGAACCCTGAGTACATTATAGGGAATCTTTGTGCTGTTGGGATGTTTTCCATCTCCTCCCTTCAGATTTCTGCATAGGATGTGCCCTGACAGCCAGTTGACATACTCGCCTGCTTAGAAGCAACTGACAGGTGCTAAATATGGCCAGTCATAAATTACAGTCCCTTGAGTGTTTGTGTCTTTTTAATGGCTGTTTTTCACCTTATGGTTCCTGCGATGGCACTCGGTTTGTTGCTCTGTGTCTGTGATCGGAAGGTCACCAGTTCAAACCCCTTTGACATAGAGATACCACCGTTGGTCCCTTGAGCGCGGCCCTTAACCGAAGTTGCTCCAGGGACAGGCTGACCCTGCTCTGATTGTACGCTGCTTTGGTTAAAAGCCTCTGCTAACCCTGATTGCTTCCCAAACACTGTCTGACCCTCTTCTCTGATCCTCAGCTGTATGTCACTTTGAACAAAAGCATCTGATAAGTCATTTTTTCCCTTTGCTGCACTACTCCAGGTGGGGAGTTGTATAAACAGAGACCAGACATATATTTGTCCTACTCAAATGACTGCCTTGCTCTGCATTGGACAGGGCTGTAATTATGTCAGTTTAACCCATAACTAATGACTGTTTTTAGAGGGAGCTCGTCTCTTTTACTTGCCGTGGTATTGGCGAGTGGTCTAATACGCAGGTAAAAGTGAATGGAAAATGTACAGGTCTTATGCATCCTTTCAGTCAAACAGGGGATCCAGTAGAATGCAGCTGCCGTGTCAGATGTTACCAAGTGGAGGTTCTGGAGGGCAACACCCCTGAGGCCAAAGCTATTTATCTACTGCAACCTGGACGACACCAAGCTGAGTCTGCAGATAGGGTTATGCTGCCACATATGTATAACAGCATGGTTCTGTGCTACTTTTATTGCTTAGATTATGTGCTGGGGCTCAAAAAAACAATGCCTTGGGCAATACGGTGCCGGTGTCTACATTGCTGTGCCCCTTCAACACATCACATCTGTCTAGCTGGCTGGCTGACTGAAATTGTCGGCTAAATGGGTGACTGGCTGGTTAGATCGGTGGCTGGCAGTGTGAAATGGCTGGTTGGTTGGCTGAAATGGCTGGCCAGCTGTTTAAATGCTTGGCTCGACTGTAACACTGGCTGTATAGCTGGCTGGTTGGTTGGCTGAAATGGCTGGCCGGCTGTTTAAATGCTTGGCTCGCCGGCTGTATAGCTGGCTGGTTGGTTGGTTGAAATCATTGATTACAACGGCTGGCTGGTTGAGTCACTGAAATGGCAATCTGGCTCGAATGGCTGACTGTGTCGGCTGGCTCACTGGCATGAATGGCTTGTTGGCTAAACAGGAATACTCAAGGACCGGCTCCCCCTAATTGGGAAATCCTTTATTCTGTCAGCCTGGGGAAAAATGCCACAATCCATCAATTCCCCTCTAGGTGGCACTGTTACAAGCTGAAGAACGACATATTCATATCTCTGTTCATAAATGGTACTGTACATTCTTTTCAAAACGATAGAGTACTCTTCCTCCAATTGAAATGGTACAGTCCTTGAGGGTAGATGTACACAGAGTGTATGGGGATGACACACATCATCCCGGCATGGTGCTGGGGAATAACTGTCCACACTGAAGCACACTCATTACAAAAATATAGTTCCAATCTCACAGCCAGTGGAGGTGGCAGCAAGAAACATCCCAACAATACAGACCAAAGTGTCCAGCCGCTTCTGCCATACACACCTGCAGGGAATGGGGCATGAGAAAAGATGACATGAACCATTTCTATACAGCCAGAGCACCCAGAGGTGGTAGCTCTGAGATAGTCTGCTTAACTGAAACATTTAGGAATGTTCTGACAGGGGAGTCCACTTCTTCAAAACGGAGAGTGAGACACACATTTTACACCTGGCATTACGCCAGCTTGCACATCTGCTCCCATAGACAGGCTATACACAGAGCAAGCTTTTGTACACATCTCTCAAGGAATCACAAGTGCAGCTGGACTTCTGAGATTAAAGAACAAAAAAAGAGATAACTGTAGGTAGTCAGCAGGGAGGTGGGCTCCACATTCTCCCCACCGACACAGAAGTAATACTCCGCTAGCCAACCCCACATAGTTCAGTCACGGGGCCCCTGAGTTAGGACAGCACCCTCTAGTGGATGTAGCTCAGCAGCACAGAGAGCAAAAGTCCAGTCCAGGAAGCTGACAGCACATCGACAGCGCTGCGGCTGGGAGGGATGGGGGCAGCCGGCAGGGTGGGGTCACCCCACAGCTTGTCCTTCTCCATGGCCTGTGGGGAGGAAGGGAGGAGTCAGACATCAGAGCCCAGCCCCTTCGTCACGGGAAATCGGGCTCCAGCATCTGGGCCGATGAGGTAGATGATCTGTTCATCTGACCTTCAGATATCTAGATACTGGGGGGCAGGCTCAGAAAATCATGATGGATGCAGAAATTAGCATTCAGATGGAGGGAGGTGATCCTACTCCCCGTTCATCCAAGGAGCCCCCAGTGAGCAGTGAATGAGCACAGCGGAGGGAAAAGCCCTAGAGGGTCGATACACTCAAGGTGTTTCAGGAAACAGCACAGCAGGTAACGGTGTTACATGATAACATTCCTGGGTGTGCATCACTCGGGATATTGCATACATGCCTTATGCTGAGCGGATTTTGTCAGAGAGCACGAATACACTCGGTGAGAAGCTGAGCTGAAGATGAGAGGTGCTTGAGGTGTAGCCTAGCTCCCTTCATTTTGCTGCGGAATCTGGTGACACTGCTGTCAGATTTTGGAAAGCCTATCATAGCAGATATTCTGGTTTCAGATTAGCCATGGTGACACTCAACCATATAGATCAACCTGTGATGGTCCGTGCCGGGCAGCAGCCAAGCAAGACACAGACTGATTGATGAAGCTTCGCACAGGTATCAATGTGGGTACCTGCGTGGGTATCATGGCACTCAGGATGCTTCGGTCGGTCACCATGACGACGGGAGGAGCAGCGCCTGGATCGTCGCTATCCGGCACCGTGCTGGGCTGCCCCGATTGGGTGGGAGTGGAGCTCAGGTCTGTGCCATTCCCAAATGCCAAAATAGCATTTTCTGTTTTGGAAACAGAGCATCACATTGTTTCACCGTGGGATTGTCATCCTTTAATGCATCAGATTCTCTACTGACATCTAGTGGATTGACTGCTTTACCACATCTGCCATGCTCTCTAAGACTCGAATTCCTAAAACAGTAAAAAGTCAAACGGTGATCAGGCATCAGCTGTGATTCTTTTTGAACACGAGCACAAGCAGCAGTGGTAAACATGTCCCTAGATCACCAGATTGTCACCCAGTAAAATATATGCCATAGCATTTCAAGGCTTTAAAACTAAGAAGAAATATCTTCCCTCAGTAGTGTTACAGTTTTTGCATCCTTCTGTAGAAAAAACATACCAGAAACAACATCACAATTTTGTTTTCTTAACTTGCAGGACTTGCAATCTGTTGCCTATCAAAGCAGCCACTGCATCTGGTCAGTCTAGCAGCCATCACGCCACAGTAGGTATGGTTCAATCCACTGCCACTTATCTGATAATGGCTTGGGAGGGAGGGGTGGGGCTGGGGCTGAATTAGCAACAAGAGCCCTGATGTGGGGTCCTCCAGGGAGGAACGATTACATGTCAGGGGAATCAGATCTCACCTCAGCTGGACATTAGTCATAAAGGCCAGCCCCTGATAAGGCGTGATAGCATCTCTGTAAGCATTTCTACATGCTTAACACACTGGGGGGAGACGTGAAAGAATATGCCATCCTATCTACAAGAGGTGTCCCTCTCACCGGGGAGCAGATCGGCAAAGCGCTCACACACCCTTGGCCTGCATGCCTATAATCCATAATAAGGCCAGTCTCCTGTTCCATTGGAGTCCTGCTTTATCTTGGTTTATATGGGATATGAAATTTCAGAAAGTTTGCATTTAAAGGCTCTGACCCCAACTGTTAAGTGTGGTGGTGGATTTGTGATGATGGTCCCAGAATCCTTGAGATCTTTGTTAGGGTGCCTGGTATCAAGGAATACATAAAGCACCATGAGATTTAAAATGAAAACCCGACTACCTCTGCCAAAAAGGTAAAATCGGGTTGTGTCTGGATCTTCCAGCAGTACAGTGAACTGAAACATAGCTCCAAATCATGAAACTGACCACAGAGACGTCTATGATTGTCCCAGTCCCCTAACCCAAACCCCACTGCATTCCTGTAGGATCAGCTGAAGAGGAGAGAGAGATGACTCTCTAGGAGACATGCAACCCCTTGGAATGCAGTGCAATCAGGCTTGACTTCATAAGAATGTCCTCTGTGAAGGACCCCTTCCCCCCAATACACAGCTGTAGACAGGCACATGTGCACGTTTCACCATGGAATTGCTGTTTCTCTCGCACACTGATTAACTTTCTCTTTACATGGATCCCACTTGATCCTTCCTGTTTGCCCCATTAAGTTCCACAGGAAATTTAATTATCTTCAATTATAGGGATTCAAGTGGTCTTCAAGGACTCCATATCAGCAAATGAGCCATGGACACGTTCAACAGTTTGGAAAGACAAACTTGACTCCTTTTTTTTCATAAATGCACTTGACTGAGCATGAACACATTTCTGGAAGGCCAGCCATAAGCCTCATGCTAAAACCGTCTGTATGTTTGGACAATAGATTTCAGCCTTCTGCATTTCATGCGTCAGAGCCAGTCGGTGGTAATTAATTGCTCTAATCAATCCTGAGCACTGGGTTCTGAACACTGCCTCGAAGTGAGCCAGCAGCATATCACAAGGAAGTCAGGACACAAAACCGGGGTCATATTGTGCTGAATGGTAGTCCATCAGGGGGCGCACTCACATAAGTGACATACACCGCATTCTATGGGACTGGGAAGGAAGATATCAGTAACACTCTCAGCAAAATCTAAATTTAATAGGAGCTTCTTGTTGAGTGTTCATTTTTCATGCCCATTTAGACAATTTAGTTTGAAAGCTAATCTTAAGGGAAACCCACTAGTAATATTTGGCCAGTGATAGTTCTCATGAAATATGGGGATAAAATACTGCAGTGTCTTACAAAAGACATAAACACAACTGATTAATCAGGAAATTTTAAGAGATCACCAAACTGTTAAAAAAAAAATGTGTGATTGATTCAGAGTCCAGATGAAGTACATCAGATAAAGGATCATTATGTACACTTTCAGCCAGACAAATTAATCTTATTAATAAGACAGCTGTGAAGCGGTTAGGCAGCAAACAGATTTTCCAGACTGCTGGTGTCCCTGAAGTTCCAAGAACATGCAGAATCCTCCAGCTGCTGCCAGTGGTGTGCAAACCTGCCTTTCTGCCACCCCTCACCAAGACCCACAGAGATAAATGTCTGCAATGGGCTCAGACACACAAGAAAATGGATTCTCTAAACACTTTTGTGTTTGGATGGCTGGTCAATAGTGATTGAGGTCTCAACAAGCCAGTGGTGGAGTGGCATTTTGGGCAGGAATAACAGGAAGTGAGATGCTAGGCCCCCTTTAGGGTCCCAGATGGTGTTAACCTGACACCAGCAACATATGTGAAACTCTTAACAGAACATTTCCTGCCCTGATACAAAAAGAAGATTTGTGCCTTTTGTAATAATATGATGTTCATGCAGGGCAATGCACCATCACATGCTGATATTTGGACACCAATGACTCCATCATCCTCTGACCTCAACCGTATTGAGAACTTACGGAGTATTTTGAAAAGGAAAATCCATAAGGATGGGTGGTAGGTCACCTCAAAACGGCAGCACTGGGAGGCAATAATGCCATCTTCTAATAAAGTAGGGGCAGACACTATACAGTCATGCACTCAGAATTTCAGCGGATGAGAGTAGTTAAAGTAATTTCAAGGAAGGTCTTGTACATTAATATGTAACTAAGTCTCTTAAGTTTCTTTTTTTTTTAAGAACAACATGTTTATGCAACAAATACACCCAATTTCTATTTTTATTCATTAAACTGAATGTTCCAAAATTGCAGCCTGCATAATGATTTGGAAAGCTGTATTTTGCAGTTGCTCAGTATATATATGAAAGTTTCAGCTATTACCCAGTATTGCTACTTCTGTTTACATCTGCATTCAAAAAGCGGTTGGCAATAAAAAGTGCCTAAATTGAGCTGACTGTTTTTTTTGAGAAGAATCTGCTCCTACATAATCACTTGGAACAAGGTGTGGATGATGATCCCGCTTTGTTCCGGGTGGAGACTCGCCACTCACTGAGACAGACGTTGTCCGTGAAGTACTCCAGAAACTCGGCACACTGCTCTCGCTGGTTGCCACTGGCTGCACAAGAGCACCACGGGGACACGTTGGATGTGGAGTTGTCAACGTAGTTCGGAGTGATGGTGCTGCCTGTAGAGACAAAGGTTTTCACCTCCTGTAAGAGAAGCACTGCTCTGCCACCCAGACCCCCATCAGGGGTGTAGTTAGACATTCTGCCCCCTCCCCCTCCCCCCAGGGCTGCCACTATCAATTTGGAAATACGGGTCCCCCATGAAAGATAGAATTTGTCAAGGGGGGAGGGATTGCATAATGTTCCCCAAGCGTATAAATTGTAATTTTTCATATTCAGGGACCCCAACAAAGTGGCTGGCCCTCTTCACCGGAACTCAATGCATTATTCATGCTCCTCCGATGCCCCATCTCACGAGGACTGCTGTCCCCCCCCCTCCGTTTTCAAGCGAGATCTTCACCGAGAATGACTATTTGGGATACATGGCCTCAGTTAACTGCTCAGAATGGAAACCCTCACACTACAAAGTGTCCTATCAAAGTCATTTTAGCTGCCATCTCACCTATAAGTAAGCCAATGCAGATCATCATGACGATGACTCATCTGAACCAAATCATTTCCTGATGCTTTTCAAGTGAACTGAAAATTGGCTGCTCCTGCTTAATAGGACATAGTGATCGTATAAAAAATACAGCCCTGAGAATGAAGGACGCCCGAGAAACCCTCACAAACAGACAGGAAATGGAGCAAAAGATGTGATGTTCTTCTGCACACGACATTCGTACGAGACCTTAAGCTAGAGGAGCGCGAACCTCACCATTCTGTGAGGTATGAGGCCCGTGGTTTTAACTCACTAAGGATTGTTCTGTAACTATACATTTTTGTAAAAGGACAAAGTAGAGGATGAAATGTCTGAATACCTTATAGATCCTCTGCTCTACCTGGCAGACACCTAAAGTCACATATTATAGCACTCCATATATATATATTATAGCACTATAGCTTCCAACAGAAACATCAAAAATCATAAAAATCAATAGATAATTTGATGAACACCCACAAAAATACTCTCTAAATCTCTTCTCTCTGGTTGAAGAGTAAAAGTTGAAGGAGGTCAGAGGTTGTGTGTGAAAATAAGACGACACTTTCGATAAACATGACCTTTCACCTCTCTACCGCCATTATCTACATTTTCTCCTCAATCCATTCACCCTTTTCCCTCAACCTGTCTTTTAGCATCGCTCCTCCATCCAGCATCTCCACCTCCTTGCCACATCGCTGAGTGGTATAACAGGAAACATGACACCTCTCCGTTATGTCTGTTCCTGTGCGGCAGCTTGTGAAAATGCTGTCTTTTCGCAAACACGAGA
The DNA here is from genome assembly GCA_026781065.1 of Mormyrops boulengeri. Taxonomy (NCBI): domain Eukaryota; kingdom Metazoa; phylum Chordata; class Actinopteri; order Osteoglossiformes; family Mormyridae; genus Mormyrops; species Mormyrops boulengeri. The sequence goes on from JAODLD010000016.1 coordinate 18,486,342, forward strand.
CTCATGACAGCTTCTGGTAAGTTACAGCCCCTTCACTCCCAGTCCCCCGTTTGCCCCCTGCCCCCCTCATACATGCCCATGTAGGCCGCAGCCAGCACTCACCGATCATGCCCGTGTAGGCCAGCAGACAGGCTCCGTAGTTGTCCTGCTTGCAGCCACTGGCCGTCTGCTCAGAGGGTTGGCAGTCGTACTGGAACTGTGCCAGACGGGACCTAGGGAGCCATAACTGATTATCAGCGGCCCCCTCGTCCTCTGACCAGGCAGCCTGGGCCAGGTTCCAGACAGACATGAGGCCCAGCAGACGGCCTCCTCTCACTGAGTGTGGCCAGGCCTCATGTATCCTTACAATACTGAGCGTGCATGTAGATGTTTATGTCACATTTTGAGTAGATGTCTCCTTCCTGCCAGCTGACCGCTTGAACGGCGCCATCAATATCACAATAGACCTCATGCTTGCCTCATCCCTGAGCCATCGACCCAATCGCACCTAGCATGCTCACTTCACCCACCGTTATCGATGTTTGACCCTACTCCCCACCCCGTTCGGAGGTCGTGGAATTATTTAGCGGTGGACCGACCCATCAAGCCGTCCAAGCGTTTGATTAATAACTGTGAGAAGCTTGTTTAAAGGTGGTTCAGAATTCTCAGCACAGCAAAGCTCCATGGTGTCCATCTTCTGAAGCGTAGGGTCCAAGGTCCCGCGACCCGTTCTGTGGCGCCCTCCAGAGGGCCGGCACCAAACGGCACCAGGCTCCCTGCGCCGTTATTAGTCATTGCCACTTCTGTGACCGTGACTGGCCTGTGAAGGAGTGAGCAGCCAATGGCACAAGGACAAACAGCGTGCTCCACACAGGCCTGTGAGAACAACCCCTGGCCCCCAGTGTCTGATTCACCATCCCTCACCTTCAGAGTTTACAGCCGGAAACAAATTGCCAAAGATTTTGGCATTGCATTAAAAGTCAAACCTGTGTTTGCCATTTTATACATTATACACTTCTGTAAAAACATTAACAAAGGTCATAAAATGAAGCGAAAAAATGACTATTTCTCATTGACTCATGGATTGGGTATGGTATCCCTAGCAGTAAAGCCCATTCATAACTATACCATCCAGCATGGCTATGGATATGGATTAGAACAAAGGAAGTCCAAAACAGTTACTTTTGCTGATTTGCCTTTCAAGCCATTTTCTTGCCATATTAACCAATTGGACTTCAACTCATGGATAGATGATCCACTAGTGAAATTCACGGTTTCTTCAGTTTCTTTGGCAAGTCACTGGCATACAGATTTAGTAAAGTAACTTCAAACTACCACAACCATGCTTGACAGTTTACAGCATTTTGCAGATCTACAAAGTCCTCAAAGTACCAAAGTGGAGCATTTTGTTCAGCCATTATTTATTTCTTCTTTTCCAGATTTTCTTGAGGGCCAAATAAGGTGTTTTTTAGTACATTTCACATTCATGTCATTCATTCATAGACACTGCCCTTAGGTCAGAGTGGCATGCAAACATTTGTACGTCATTAAAATGTTCTTTATGTCTTGCCCGATAATTTTACACCTTGCCCCAGGAGAGACGTGACCACTCCCAAGGAGATTCAGCTTGGAGATCATGTCTTCACCTCGCACCTTGCTGAGTATCAGTCAGATTTAATTTTCACAGTAAGTTAATGATAATATTTGAAAGGTTTGGAAAGTATCAATTTGCCCCCCATTAAGAGAACTTGGTAGGATAAACTGCCAGTTGTCCACCGTTACCCCAGATGACCCTAATTATTTGTCTTTAAAAGGGGTGTGAATTACGAGATGAGCTTGCACAGAAAGCTCCTCAGGCTCTATGCATGAGTTTATCACGTCATTTCTAAGGTGCCCTGGAACACCGTGTGAGTGAATCAGAGATTTGGGTTTACTTTGGCGGTGCAGACAGGGCGGCGTGCGTTCATACTCACCTGCAGACGTAGTCGGCTTTGCAGGCGCGCAGCTGAGCCAGACAGTTGGGCTTCTCCTTGGCCTCATAGGAGCAGGCTGGCACCACGGTCTGCCGGCGGCGCTCTGCGCAGGCCGTGTCCGTGCAGGGGCAGAACAGCAGCTCGTGCGTGTACTCTGGCGGCACGCGGTCAAAGAACTTGCGTAGCGCCTTGTGACACTTGGGCCGGTTGCAGTGAGCCACACGGCCAGCCGGCTTGATGCACGCCGATACGTACTCCGTACGCAGCTTCTGGCATGTCTCGTCCACGTTGCAGGCCTTAGCTGCATCCAGGCAGCGGTTCACTGTCGCCACTCCAACTTCTGAGCCTGATAAAGGCAGATGGGGACATATAGGTTAAATGTGTATTATTACTAATTCACGTATAGGCTTCAAATGCATTAGAATCAAGTCTAATTAGGACCTCATCTTTAGCTAAAAGATCCTCTTTTCGCGTCTCAAGGTCAACCTCATAATTAATAGAAGCTGACAGACAGAGTGCAGACAGGGGTCCCGATGGAATACAGCGCCACAGTTAAACATTTCCAGGTCACGATTCCAGATGCCTACACCACCAAGCCTGACCCAGTCATCCATGGTGACCGTGGCACCCGATTTTCTTGCAGGCCTGTGCGGGCCTCTCCTAGACTGACACGTGCTTACAATTCATTTTGTAGCACTGTTTCAGAGCCATCATTACGAGAGCCTCTCTCCCCCTGCCAGGACCTCGAACAATGGCCTGGTCACACATCCTCACCTCAGTTCCTGAACACTGCTGGCACAATCTGTCAGATGTTCTAGATGCCTGGAGCTTATGGCATGACCCAGCTGACCAGATGGAAGATGCCACAGTATGAAACAGTTCCTCATAGTTATGGCTCATAATTTCATAGTGCCATTCTTGAGCAAAGCACTCCAGATGTATTCTACTTCTTAACAAATCTGAAAAGTCTCTTCACAACAGTGAGGTGGAGGTGCAAAGACGTAGGCTTCTCGACATCTGCAGGTCGTGAAAGAACTAGGAGAAGAGCCAGGGATGAAAATCAGTCATGCACCTGACTCTCCGTGATTGCGACCTCACCTTCCATCTCCTGATTTTCACCATCTCCCCATGCTCTGACACGCGTCAGCCATGCTCAGTGGGCTTCTCACAATGTTGTCATCTGACATATATACACGTGAGTATTGCACACAAATGATACAATGTATATTAACTACCTAACTTTAAAATGACAAGGGTTACAAAGATAGCACTATGCAGAAATTGATCTTCCTGGAAGTCTAAGCCAAAGCCTTCCATTGCCCGATATTCACCATCACTACACTCTCTGGACATGCATCTGGACCACCCTCAATGGGCTGCCCTTTTCCTTAATTTCATACTGTACTTTTTGTTTATGGTAATAAGAGAATATTCTTTATATCCCTGCTCATGTAACTAGCAATTACATTCTACCATAGTGGGCAAGAGCAAGAAATAAAAAATGCCATCATTTTGATAAAACAGCAGAAAGTAAACAAAACCAAGCTGAAATCCTTCCACGTTTTTGCTTGGACAATGTTCCAGAAAAGCCAGGCTACGCCTGCAAGACACACTATAGCATGTGCTGCTATGTTATGAGTTGTTTTTTGGCATGTTCCTTACGGCTAAAGCCATAATCACCTTTAACCTATCTGAGCTGTTTTCCCAGCATTGAACACAGATGCCTTCAGGTAGTACAGACGCTCCTCTACTCGCGAAACAAGATACGTTCCGAACGGCCGTTCGCAACTTGAAATGTTCGCAAGTCGTTATTCAACATCATTTTAAGGGCTTACGCAAGTACTAAGAACTAGGATGCTGGGAGTACGCACGCTACGCTGCTGCGCGGCGGGAGTAGCGGCCAGAAGT
>JAODLD010000016.1:18490301-18524380 GCA_026781065.1 Mormyrops boulengeri
CAAGTACTAAGAACTAGGATGCCGGGAGTACGCACGCTACGCTGCTGCGCGGCGGGAGTAGCGGCCAGAAGTCGTACCAGGCGGAATTGGCGCGCAGAAAAAAAAAAAGTGATGTTGCGGACAGGAAACGGGAGCCCAGTGAACACAATTTAGACTTACAGTCCTCTTCGTTCATATGTCTGAAAGTTCGTAAGTTGAACGTTCGTAACTAGAGGAGCGTCTGTATATTAAAAAGAGAAGGTCTTCTAATAAACATTGCAGTGAACAGTGACAGAGATGACTTATGAAGATCCAGAATTGATCCTGACACACGGGCTTATTTTTCTTCCGTGCTACCTTTTGCATATAAGCTTGCATCATCTTCCCAATACTAAGTGGAAAAGCAAACACCTGGAATGTTAATGTTCCCAAAGACTTTGTGGTTTCATCTGAATCCAACTTAAAACCACAATCAGATAAATATTAGGTTGAATGCCAATTAACAGTATGTTTCACCAACAAAAGACGCCTGACAGTTCCTCATTCTAAAGGCTCACATCCATCACAGAGGCTAGAAATAAACCGGCACCGCTGTGACCCAGTCACACTGTATGTCCTGAGATTCACAGAGCAGGAGTCAATGGCAGGGCTGGCATGTGAAAACCGCTTGTATCCGGGGCAAAAGCACAAATATGCAAATCTGGTCAAAGGAGCACAAAGCCTGAGCAACAGGGGGAAAGAAAAGCTGAAAGATGACTCATTAAGCCATATTTTCCCCACAGCCAGTAGCTTTTACCTGGAGTGCTTTAGCCTGCAAAGCCAGTTGCTGACTGCTAACCAAAGTGGGGGTTACATATCGGTATGGATCCCACTATTCCTATCGTGGTATATGACTCTACCAACAGTTCCCTAGAAATATTCCCCTATACCATAAAAGACAATGATACCTCAGCACTAAACAAATTCAAGCATGATTTCACCAAAAGCCCAGAAGAACTACATAGAGAAGTCTTGTAACCCCCAAAGAACCGGAGGCTTTCCTTTGTGAAGGTTGCTCCGATATCCTCTCACATGCAGTTCAGCATTTTTCTCAAGAAAGATCAGAGCTGTTCTCAAGGTAAAGGCTAACCCTGCTCCTATCAGGTCCTTGATATTAACCTGTGATCGGGTGTTTCTACGATTCTGTCCACCCCCTGTGTATTAAGCCTTAAAGTTGCCTGTGTTTATTGGTAACCCTGGGAAATACTAATGCCTACATACCTGCTATGTGTAGACACTGACATTATATCCAAATTTATCCAACATATACAGTTAACTGACGCAAGAAGAGACAATGAATCGTTTACTGATAGAAAATAACTGAATTGTCTTTTATTTTAAATGTATTTCCTGACCTCATCAATTATCCAACGTGCACTACTGACTTACTCATTAAAATTTTATCAGGATTTCCAGCAGCCAGATCAAAACTAAGAATTACACGTTACTTTGCAAAAAGAAGCATCACGGCTCACCATCGGCTCACCACCGGCTCACCACGGCTCACCATCGGCATTCACTTTTGCCGTTTTACGCATTCAAGTGTGAAACTATTTAAAGGGGTCTCGTTCAGTTTGTGTCGAAGTTTCCTGAATGAATTTGAGGGTCCTCAATCATTATTGGATTCCTTAAAAAATGTATTTAAAGACACTCAAGAAATGTGTAATTTTTTCTTATTTGCTATGGAAACTGATAATTAGAGTTTCTGAGGATGTTCACCAGCAAGAAAACCAAATGGCTTAAGGGCACAATGCAGTTTCTGAGCCTGTGCCTGTTCTGGGGGGCGGATCCAGATCTGAAATTTCCATGAACAGGGATGATGCCTTCTCAGATAAAAACCATTCTTCGAAGCATATTCACCCTTGCCTTACCTCCTGCTGGCTCGGATTAATAATGGTAATCACTTCTTCATAATAGTAAAGAAAAACTGTGAACCAATTCTACATACAACTGCTAATTTACTTTCATACATTGCACATGTTGTAAAAGGCGCACATATCACTGTTCATTTAAAATTAAACAGCCATGATCTTTGACAAACTAAAATGGGCATCATTAGTTGCTTGAGAATTCTTGAAATTCTAAGTTAATTGATCGAACATTGTTAACTCAGTTGTGGTCATGTTTTGACGTCAAGATTCATGCTCCTAAAAAGTAAATCTTTCTTACTGACAATTTAAATTTAATTGTGGTAATTATTCTACAATGATATATGTCAACTTAGTCAAGCTCAGTCAAGTCAAATTATTCAAGAAAAGGACAGAGAAGGTGAGTTCCAAGGGGGGCTCTTACCAGCAGCGATGGAGGCCAGACGCACGTAGTCGTAACCTTTCTCGACTGCTTCATATGGGTAGCTCTCCACCAAGTTGAGTCCTGGCAAGACAGATACCGACGGAAATGGTTATGCCTTCCAGGACAAATCTCTCTAGCTGCCCGGACACTCGATTTCCAAACCATTGCATGTTGAGTCCTTCGCTTGCACCCATAGTCATTTTCAGCATCCGTCTGCACATAAGAAGTTGAAGATGTAGCTAAATGTTGCTATGAAAAAATGCACACTTCCCACCTTGCTTGTTTTATCGGTAATCCAATAACTTTTGTTTACTGACACTTACTGCACAATGATAAATCCTGCTTCTCAAGCACAAAAATTCCTAGAAGGTTTTCTATATTCAAATCAAGAAATTCAAGCAGTTGTGCTTTACACTGTTACTTTTATTTGAGAAAAAAAACTGCCACATTTCTCTTCTTAAATTATCCATAATACATTAATGCAAGAATTGAGGGAAATGTAACTGAGGAATGTCACTCTCCATAGCCTCAGCTGAAAAGCATTTCCTGAAAATCAAACCCAGGCAAGAACAAGACAGGGGTTTTTCAACAGGGTTGGATTAGGTGGCAAAATCCTAAATAATTTCTGAAGATCATCAGGGGTGTACATCAAGGTCCAAGCAGCCCACCCTGATGGTGAAACTGAAACATCCCAGGTCACTGATGTGTCCTGTGAACAAGATATAGTGTGGAATTTCATGCATAGGGACATGGTAACAGGTTAGCATGCTGTGAGACCCTCAGATACAGGGGTAACATTTCACAGTAGCATCTTTTGGGAGGCTTACAGCTTTATGGAGCATTTCAGGTTAGCGTCCCGGGGAAATTTCATGCGTCGGGGGTCCTTTTAGCTTAGCATGTTCTGATGGCCTGAAATATATGGGGAGCATTTCAGGTTTGCATCCTTTGGGAGGTTGAGCACTGGGGAGTATTTCAGGTTAGCTGAGTGGAGGGGGTAGAGAAACTCTGAGAGTAGTGACACCACACAACACAGAGAATATTAATGGAAGGAGACATCGTGGAGCTGAAACATGTGGCTGAACAGATGCTCCTTTCATATGACAGGATTAATATCTTTCTCCAGTGAAAACAGATATTTTGGCAAAATAATGCAATTCCCAAACATTGTGCCTCTGGATGAGTACGTCTGGCTTGTTTCCTGTCATCATATGCGACACTACATGCATCTACTTCAATCAGTGTTTACCGACTCCTCACATACTAGTGTATTATAGTCTACTTCAACCAGAAGAAGATGACATGTTGTGTGAAAAAAGAATGTCTTAGTCATGGCGTTATTTGTATTATCCTTAAAAATATCCAAAATGGACGTACAACTAACATACTAGTGATGCAAATTATTGTAAACAAACTTCCAAAAGATTACGGCCTCAGTGGACCATAGACACTTTGGAGTCTCGAGGTTTTCCCACACTGCGGCTGTCACTTAATTGCATGCCGCCAAATGGCATGAAACTGTCCTGATATATAATATTCCACCCATCACTAAAATGTCTGTGCAAACTAACGGCCACCATACATGCTAAGGCCTGCATTTCGTCAGTGCAGCAGCTACGAAGCCTGATGCTCTGTACCTAATCATATCGCTCCTAGTCCCAATTACACCAGGGATGCTGGCTGACTTGCTTTGGAAAAAAAAGTGTTTAAGATACATGTAAATCTCACCCAGGTGTGGCGCTCACTTATATCAGTCTGCTTTGTTACCACAAGCCACCACTGGCACTCTCTCCTCAACACTGGCATCCCTTGCTGTAATACGAGTGGAGCCTCGTCTTATGTTTCCATCATCTTCTGTGACTCAAATTCCCCACTTCGCCCTCTCAGCAGCTAACACAAGCTGGCATAATAGAACTACGGTTATTATGATTAATTGATATAATTTTAGCTCGGCTGCAATGATTAGCCATAGCTGCCTCCCAGTCAGACGCTCTCTCTCTCTCTCTCTCTCACCCCCGTGGGCCGTAGCTGCTCTGGGTGGAAGCTGACTGACATCCTCTTCATGCTCGATAGCCAGCAGACTCTCACCACATAAGGTGCCATCTATTACATTTTTATATGAATAGCTGCTTACAGAACTAAAAGAGGCATTAGTGTTTTCCATATGATTGATGTGATCCATTCTTAATTAGCTAGCTGTGGGCCCCCGTCGGCCCTCTCCGAGACAGTAAACACCCTGATTCAGGGGCCCGCTCACCATGGAGGATGGACTGGTGCAGGCTCCAGTAGATGCTCAGGCAGTTCTTCTCGCGTTTCATGCCTCGCTTGCACTGGCAGCCGTGCAGCGGGCTGGAGAGCAGGGCCGACACGGCATTGGCGCACTGATTCCGTGCGCCGGGCCCCAGCTTCACGCTGCCATCGCCTGCCACGCACTGCCGCAGGGTACGCAGCCGGGGACTGCACGCCTCGTCGCTGGAGCAGCTGTCACCCGCCTGCAGGCAGTCCTGCCCGGCGGATAGCGCCACCTGCAGGATGCCGGCAAGAGAAGCTGTGGGAAGAAAAAAGGATGGCTACATTAACAATTATTTATTTAACAGATACTTTTGTCCAAAGCAACATACAAGTGAGGCAGACAGCACATTACAATCATATGCCAAAGAGTTGACTCTAGGACTCCAGTTACACATGTTATTAGTACAGGAGTAAGAGCTACACAACATTACATTTACATGTATTTATTTAGCAGACACCCCAGCTTTAATCCAAAGCGAGGCACATTTTTGAGAAAGCAGGGTCGACTAGTTCCTGGGCAATTGTGCTTGAGGGCTCTACTCAAGGGCCCAACCGTAAAATCATACTGCCAGCAACAGCTTAAAATAATAGCAAGATAGCTACTGAAATCAAACGACCACGTGCAATACAAAGAGCATTCAGGGAGCTTTGGTTGGTGCAGGCTAGTACAGCTGCTCCTAGAACAGATAGGTGAAGAATTTCCATCCAATTTTCCATCCAAGGTTGACAGAGAATCTGATGACTAGATGTGGTTTGGTTTGGTTTGGCTACAGGGAATGATGTCACGCTGATGAGGGCTGTAAAACCTGATTGGCTGAGAGCGGCATTCCAGTTTATGTAATGAAATATTTATTGCCGTTATTAAATCCTGGCCCTGCGTTTTTTTTTTCCTGGATCGCGAAGGAGGAAAAGTGGTGGAGTCTGTTTAGGCAAAAATAAAAGATCAAAAGCTTTGCAGTGAAATTTCAGATCGACAGCATGAATGTGTCCGTGTTCCATAAACTCGTACCCATTTGAGGGTCATCATGAGCCTGGAGCCCATCCCAGAATGCACAGGGCATCAGACCGTGACGTCTCACAGCCGCGCCATCGACACCAGAGACCCTCAGAGGTGCGCCAGTGTCTCTGACGTGTTAGTGGAAAGCAGAACACAAGGGGAGATACTGCACACGGTGCGGGGGAAAGAGTGCCACCCGGAGGCCTGGAGGCCAGGAAGCAAACCGCTGTGACGCGCGCCAAACAGAAACTACCTGTACCTGCAGAAGGTATCTGTGAGCTTCTGGGAAGCCCCGGGCAAATACGAGCCTCTCACGTCATACCACGCAGCGCTGTGCCATCTCTGAAACCGCAGCACACGGCAGCCTCCCAGCGCTTTATAAATCAGCGCAGAGGGACACAAGCAGCAGTTTAATTTGTGATACCGTGAAAAATGGCCCAGTATGCTGCTGGAACAGAGCCCCCATCAGTGCGACTGGAGCCAGATGTATGCATTTATAAAGGAATAATCAAAATGTAGGAAAAACCAGGCCTTTGACCTCTAATCGCTGCACTAGTTTGCAGTCTTGTGATTGTCTCATTAAATACCATTTAATATTAATGAAAGATCAACGATTTGTTATATAAAATTTTATGATTTGTATGCAATATGACTATTTTATTCAGAATGTTAGAAAATGTCGTTTTCGCAATCATCAGAAATTATTATAATAAGAAATCAAGGAAGAGGCATATTTTACAGATTTTTCAGCACAAACAATGACATCACCTGCATTTGTAACTTATTCAACAAGATCAAAAATAAATATCCACCTGAAACAATGTGTATTACAGAGACTCACCTTATCTGCTTAGGAATTTGTTCGTAACGGACTGGAAGGCACTGGCTAGTCAAAGAGAATCTAATGAAAGTGGTTACATTTTTTGCCTGATCAAGGATGGCTAAATTCACACATCACGCGGTTTAAGTTAAAGTTGCTGGAGCGCTGCATTGCTTAAACCCTTCATTCTGCCATCCCTGCTTCCACAGTTCAACCTCAACGGCATCCACAAGAAATTCAGAAGTTAAATTCGTAATTAAATCCCCATGGCCGCTTCATCTCCTGCCTTTTGGCACTGTTTGTGCATCCAAAACTCTGCGATGTCATTGCAAATCATGCGTGTGCTTTCTGATTGGACACTCAAAACTGACCATGTGACTGTTCCTTTACATCTGAGTGGCTCTCTCCCTCACATTTCTCAGGTTTGAATCCCATGAAAAACTCACACACAGCGCAGTCGTAAAACGCCAGTTATTGTGACACAGACTACAAGAGTGATATGAATGGTTCATTACATTATTACGCTCCGCTGAGACGAGACTAAACGTTGAGACAAAGGTGTCAAAATGAGAAATGTCTCAGAAATGTCGCCATTAAACGAATGAAAGAAGCTGACTGATAAATCACTACAAAGGACAAATGTTACTCCGAGCGTCTCCTTAGAGGTGAGTTGCGTAAGCAGGGCCTGCTTCATTGCATATACAGTGCACTGAATAACAATGCCAGTGTATATGCACACATGCAGAAACTCACAGGGGTATTCCAGGGTCAATCTCGACAGAATGTCTGCAGTCGTCTCAAATTCTTATTGAGAATTGTACTATTCCGTATGTGACACAAACTATCAGAATCAAATACACGTATATGGCTATATTCATTCACTGCCCTGGTCTTGCCACAGGCAAATCCCCCTTTGCAGAGAATTACTGTACAACATTTGCAAACGGCCTCTTCGACAGACATTTTCCGTCGGTGCGTGATAGACCAGCCGTACTCTCGGATGTGCCATTTTGACCAGTTATTTAGATGCCTAAACTACCTCTAATGGATTGCAGTGGGAGATTCAGTGGATATGTCATCAATTTTTATTTCTACGAGTTTACATTATACATGGAATTTTGGTGGCTTAAATGATTTCAAGGTCTGCAATTAAAAATCAATGGCTTTGATGAGCCATAATCTTGTTTATTTGAAGACTGCTCTCCAGGAAATGAAAGGCCTAAAGCTTTCAGGTCTTCACAGTAGCACCATAATTCAAAGTCTGTGTTGGGTGTATTGGCACTAATTCAGGCTGTCACAGGCCTGTATACTGAATCGAAGCCCATACAAAATTGTGTAAGACTGAACGAGAAACACGGCTGAAACCAAAACTGAAAACAGGAATGTTGGATTAAAGGAGTTCACACCTGGGAGCTGTGACAGCAGCCCAGTGTCGTCAGAATCTGCATGTGACAGGCGCTGCCGTCAGTGCAGCTCTACTCCCCGCAAAATGAATTCATTTTCAGATGAGAGATGCAATGTACATGTATAATTAGATTCAATGCTTCAATTCATACCATGGCTCGTTGGTCTTGGGGTATTGGGATTGGGGCGTGTGAGGTCCTGGGATCAAATGCCGGACGAGCCAATTACAGAGGGCAGTGTGTGGCTCAGTGGGCTAAGCCTCTGTGCCTGCGATCAGAGCCCAGCCTCCACACATGTGGGTCCTTGAACAAGCCCCTTAACCCCCAGCTGCTATGGGGGGCTGCCCTTTGCTGCCAACTTGCTCTCGCCTACAGAGAGCAAGGTGGGGGAAGCACAAAGAGAATTTCCCCATGGGGATCAATTATTATGATAGCTTAATGTGTATCAAATTCTCACCTTTTGCAAAATGTTAAATTACGAGCAGTTAGCTCCTATTCCACTGAGTTACCATCCGGAGAAAGTACAGTTCAATAACAGCCAGGTGAACTTCTGTAGTAATACATACAGAGCGATGTGTTGTGATTTTAGTGACAGCTTAAATCAGACTTTAGTAGATAGATCTTTGCCTTAAACCAAACACCATCTATTATTCATAAACACTTATCCAGTGGAGGATCACAAGGAGCCTGGGGTGCATTCTGGGACACACAGAGTATGAGGCTGGAGAACAACATGGACAGGATTCCAGTCCATTGTGAGGTCCCAAATGGAAACGTCTCACTTGCCATAAACTTCTCCAGGCCCCCAGGCCCTTCCCTTTATACCTGTCTCTTAAAGAGGAACACACATTTAAAACATGACTGCTTTCCAAATTAAGAGCGGTAGGGGTGCCACCAGGATTTGGGAAGATGAATTTCAGGTGGTGCTTCCATGAGTGTCCCAAGGCATCTTTAGGTCATTATATGTGGCATCCCTTAGTGCTAACCGCTAAAACCACCACACCTTTTATAAAGATGCTAAGCCGATTTGGACACCCTGCTTATATTTCACCGGTTTGCATTGGACACACAACAGCGAGCAGTAACGATGCCATGACCCAACCGGGATTATGGGTGACCTGTGGAGCGTCTCGATAGGACGCCTCGATTCACCGCGCTTGCGCCGACACGGCTGGGTATTAAGGTCGATTGTGGAGCTCCGTCAAAACGGGGCAAACTCGACCTGAGGTTATGTGGTGGAAGGGGTCGAGACGGAGGATGGCAGATGAAACGCGATGCTCCCAGGCCGGGGACGTGACCGCCACACTGAGCACTAATCCGATACACCGGGTGCTTGGTGTGCAACAGAAACACTTTGATATTCAGTGGGAGCGTGATTGTGGCGATAAGGCTGAAAGTGAGCCTTAGCGCTTTAGGTCGAGGAGCGGAAGTCAAGAGCGATCGTGGAGATTTAAAGTCTTGTCTTTCAAAATCATTCCATCTGCCTTTATCGTAAATATTAAGTGTCGTTTGTGCCGATTTTAGGAGAGAGATCTGATAAAGACGATGGCTGCTTCCTGTTGGCTTGTGTAAGGAGTGTGCTGTTTCTCCGGGCCTTTGGTGGGCAACTACTGTGCTTCAAGATCTAAAATAGCACTGGCTGGTCTTACTACAGCCTCTTCAGCAACGGGGTGTTAGGGCTGTGCCTAGAACAATATAGTCAGTGCCCAATTAAAATCAGGTTCTGTCAGGTTCTGTCAATCAGGTCAAGTCCTATATGACGATCTTTTGTGTCTGTCAGATAACACAGCTTCTGTTTCGAATTATAATCAAAAGCTTGCAAAAAAGTTATACACCGTACATGGAAGCTGAAGAGGACCGCTATGGAGACCCAGTGGGGAGGGCTATGCCTCAAACTTCCAGGGTTTGCTGTGTCCAGCAATGCAGTGGCATCTCATCCGAGCTGCCCCTCAGCTTAATGCCTTATAGTAGCACTGTAAAACTTGCTCCAGATGACAGATTGAACACAACCACATGTTATAGGGCATAGGAGGGCAGAATGGGGTTTCACAGAAAGAAGGGGCAATTTGGACTCGGCAAAAGAGACACTCGAAACAAAATGGCGATCGGAAGGGCAGGACGGAGGATCAGCCAGACAGCTGGGAGATAAAGGAGCAGTTCATTTCATGTCAGTGATTAGGCACAGGCGAACAAATGAGCTCACCAGCTGGCTTTGCCCCGCCCACAAAGGCTAGGGATTTGAAAAAGGATGAAATAATAACAGCTTCATCTTATTTTGGGTTCATTTTTTCTGATGTGAGAACTGCATTCTACAGCTCAGTGATCAACTCAGTGCCCAGAAGAACCAGAGGATTCATCAACATAACTTTGTTCCAGGAAGGTCATCTCTGAGGTTGGGCAGCGGAGGGGCTCAGCGGGTAACACTGTGGCCGCACGCCGGGGCGTGGGTTCGATTCCCATCCCGTGCTCAGCGTGTGCGAAGTAGGCATAATCCAGTTTTCCACATTGTTCCCAAAATGTAACGTCTTTGAAAATCATTGCCTCCAAGAGCATTTTAGCATGGGAGCGTGTGTCCGGCTGTGTTCCTGCATCAAGCATGTAGCCTGTGCCTCCTGTGACAGCTTCCACACTCACAAGTGATGAGCGCTTCAGGAAAACAGATAGATATCTGAGGACAAGGTAGGTGGTTGCCTGGAGGGACTCTAATTGATTTGCCAGGAAGTGATTTTACCTCCTTAATAATTCAGTTAGCAGCAGAGGGGGGCTATCAACCTTAAAGATTCCTTTACTTCGTTAAATATGCTTCACCCAAAATGAATAAATACTGTCTCACAATACTCAGTTACTGTTAGGATGAGTTTACTGCTTAATTTACATACTTCATTTAAACATGGCGCAGGTGAGCTTTGTGCCCAAGGACATCTGAGGAGGAATCCTGTGAATATGGGTAATGTTCCTAGTCTCTGTGAAATTTATTACACCTCTACCTACTTGCTTTGATTTATGTAAAATATGTTTGATATACGAAAGGGCTTTTATTGTTCTAGTTTAATTTTAAGAAAAGTTTTTGAGCACAAAGCATATTTCTATGCAGACTTTTCATAAGCATGTTCTTAGTTCTTAAAGTTGCTTTATAAAGGAATATAGGAAACGTTTCCATTATAACTTATAAATGGGCCACAGACTCATGGTGGTCATTGGGACCATTTGTAACTGGCCCTTCGTTGTTGTATCTGCCTAGTGCAGGGGTCTCCAGGTGCCGTCAAGCTGAATTATTTGTCACTTCCTGTTATTTTGTGATAAATTAGCATTACTAATGGTACCCGAAGATGATAAAATGATATAATGACTCGACAGGGACAATGATAACGCCTTTTACTGCACGGGCTCCTTTTCATAAAGAGGGCCCTTAATTGACTAGTCTTCTTGCAATCCCATGCAGTTGTATGCGGATACACTTCATAATTTGAATTATAGCTTGAGAACAGATGGCTGCACACTAGAATCACCACGTGACCTGCATTCCCAGTGCTTCAGATGGTCATTTCTACCCTTGATAAATCGAAATGTGTTTCTTCTACACATCCATTCACATGTCACCCAGCGCCGTCATCTGTGCACAGCCCACGTGAGTGACACGTGGTGACCCGCTTCTGCCGGTGGTTGGACAGCCAGACATTTCGATGTCCCTCGGTGCCTCTGCTCTGGCCCCTAACGATCAGCATACGATCTTCATGCCATCTCTGCAGAAATCTGCAGCGCCGGCTATTTCGGACTTCCACCTTCTCGAAAGGATCGACTCAGCAGAGAGCAAGGGCAGAGCGGCAGGGCCCGGCCACGGTCATGTGACCCCACGGCCAGGGCCCGGCAACGGTCATGTGACCCCACAGCCAGGGCCCACGCAGGCTATTTTCTCAAAGGTTGCGAGAGCTCGTGGTGTCTATACATATGCCGAACATAAAATGACAGTGATGCTAAAGAGGATGTGCTCTTCTCACGACCCCTCTGTAACAGATAGGCACTTATGTAAGATATATGGCTGGCTAAGCGTGCAGTGTGCAGTTCCTGAATGAGTCACTGTGAGCTCACCATCCCCCAAGAGGTGAGGCGACATTGTGAGCTTGCTTCCCATTTGCTCACCTTAATGGGACTAGCCATGTAAAAATAAAGAAGGTTTTTTTTGACAAATTAAGCTGCCTGTTTACTCCACTTCTCACTAATTATTGAGCCCTTAAATAGGAGACACTGCCTTCCCAGTTGTTACTCGTTTGCAGCTGGTGATTTCACAGATGATAAATGTTGGGGCCTAAGGCGGCAATAAATAAACAAATACCCTCTTTTCTGGTCTTTTCTCTTGTATTTTGGCAAATTTATTACATGAAAGATTACAGTGTGGATCAAACTGATCTCTCCCTGCCTCCTCAAAGCAGTTTGTGCCCAAGCCATAGGGAGATGCAGTGGTTACGGATCGTGAGCATGATACCGCGCATGGAAGTCAAATGGATATGTTATGTGTACCTTTGCCTTCCATGCCATTAGGAATACTGGAATTCCGTCTGTGGTGCCATCTCCAGTGGGAGGCTTGGGAACGACGATCTTAATCATCAAGAGCTATTCGTTCCATTTACTATTACTGAAGTCGACCGCCCCCGTGCGTCAAAACTCCTGGCATAATGATCAATCCAAGTGTCGCAACAGATCGAGCCCTTTTCCTTCAGCGATGGGATTTAGTGTGCACTCGCTGCATTGCTTTGAATGGAAGCGATCGATTAGCAGGGCGTGTCCAAGGGGCCGAGAGCAAAAATGGAACCGGAATCTGCGCACGTCATATATACAGTAAAGGTGGCGATTCTCGAGTCATACAATGTACATTTAAGCCCTTCCCCACCCATCCAGCCCCCCCCATCTACGCCTCGGTGGTCTATCTCTGCCTCTCTAGGTCAAAGAAATAGTTATCAGGGTCATGTGATGTACGTACATTTGAAATCCTTATATTCCCAGTCTCCACGATGAACGCTTTAATTAGCACATGTGACTGGGTGTGACAGAATCTTAATCTTTTTAAGCCTGATGCCATTTGTCTTTGTGGCGGACATCCTTGCCAACAGCGGGGAGTCATCTGCTAATTGCCGATTAAGGCTGCACTCTAATTGAATCCACTGTCAGATGTATATAAATAGATTGCGTTGATGTGATATTCACAAAGTTAATGCAGCGTGCTGAGTAGAGATTGGCCCTCTCTGAGAGGCTAGTTTCAACATGGCCTCCCAATAACCTTTTTTTTTATTTTTGCTATTCTAGGAACAGGCTACATATCATGCTTCGGGGACAGACAGGTCTCTACGCTAAATCATTTAGCTAATTTTCAAACCTTTCTCGACATAGGTTGACCCACGTGCTGACACTACACAGAACCAAATTATAAAGTTCTCTAGGGGAATCTGCCTTTCATGATGATAAAATGGAAATAAAACATGAATTTGTTTTATTAACATTTTATAAGGTTGGGGAAATATTAGGCATTTGACCTTGTGTGTTTTGAGCTTCATTGGATAGACTCATGCCGGAAAGCATCCCTGTTTTAGCTTGCCTGTAATGCACTAACACATCTCCCATCTGAGTACTAGTGTCTCGGTTTGTGTCCGGAATTTGCCTATTGTCCTCATGTCGGGTGTGTTGCCTCTGGATATGCCGGTTCCCACCTGTAGTCCAAAGACATGCAATTAGGCTAACGGGTTTCTCCGAATTGCCTCCTGTGTATCATCGTGTGTATGTTCTCAACGGGCCGTTCAGGAAGTACCACAGCCCTGTGCTGCCTGCAACACACTTCAGGCCCTCCATGACCCTGACTGGATGAGCAGTTGGAGGATAGATGAAGAATCTCAGACGGTGAATCTCAAGCAGTGAGACCAAAGTGAACTTAATATTCAAGCCTGGTTTCCGCTTAATTAATATCAAGATTGGAACATGTGCAGGTTGAATGCACAGCTTAGATATTCAGATCTGGTCAGGTTATAAAAACGATCTCACATGGTGGCTCTCAGCAGACCAATCAGAGAATCATCCTCCATGACCGGAAACCTGCAAAAGAACCTCCTTAATACGTGACCCGACACCACTGCCCAGGAGACTGCAAAGCTTCTCCCCTCATCGATTTATCTGTTTACCTCTACGCCTCCCAGAATGCATCACTGATGCAAATAAGCAGCAGCCATTGACCGGGCAGTGGTGCATCAAGCCAAATGACCATGTCAGTGATCAATTTCACTACTCCAGCTGAATACTCAGTTGTCCTCCTGTATAAATCACTGACAAACCAGCTCGATTATAAAGGATCAGCAAAAACACATATTTATAATGTGGACTGGCTTGAAATGCACCGTGGCTGAAAAAGTTACAAGGAGACTGATGATGGATTCTGCGTTAGATTACCTTCAATCACAGCGTATGTGGTGCATGACAGGGACAAACTATAAAGCTGTAAACTCATGCATGTCAAAATGGAGCTTGAAATTAGGTTAACTGGAAAATGTTAAAAGTTAAACTTTGTCCAGGGCGTGACTGGATGATACACCAATGCCTAACCAAGAAGTGAGTCAAGATCACTTTTTAAAAATAGTATAGATTTACCGCAAGTTCTAAGCTCACATTGTCTTAAGGCAAGCTGAAGGTTAGCATTGTGTTCACACATGTAAATGGCCTGTACCTATCAGGAGGAAATTCCAGCTATGCAAATTATAAAAGTAATAAGAAATGTTTTCTTCACCACATAGTCTCATTTCATCATTGCAAAGATTGATGAACGCAAACTTCCATGCTGCCTTCGAGTTTGAATTCTAGCAACTGTTTGTTCTGTTACTAAAAATGATCCAAAACATCAATCAGCTATACGTTAGCTTCCAGATAAGCCTTAAATCAACATTCCACACCTGAAACATACGTTTGTATCTGTATTTGGTGTTTCTGTATTTCTGTATTCATGATTATTTTTCATCTTTGACTACTGTAATGTGAATTGTGAAACCTTAGAAAGGTGAGTAAACCCAAGACCTTGAAGGTTATTTCATGAATGGTACATATGAGGTAGACTGGAGTGTCAAATGGCTGGGTTAATGACTAGGAATAATCAATACTTTAGTAAATATAGTTAGGCCTGCTGTCACATGGGTTAGATGGATGCCAACATTATCTCACACCTCCAGGTTGAGTGTTTGAATTCTGTTTTTCATATTCATTTGCTCTGTGTGATCTGACTGTACCTCTGCCTTGAGTCCTACACTGTTCAAAAGACTGGGAAATACTCCAACCCCCCCACGACCCTGAAGCATGCACCAAAATATGGGGGCCTTGTGCAATTTGGAGATATAAGGGTAGGCTGGGGAGACTACCTAAGAAAAAGTCTGCTTCTTGCAAATAAACTCTACAATTATCAGAAAAGTCACCATGTTGGAAAACGCAGCCAAAGAATAGTTACGGTTTTAGCTGGAAGCTGGTAATTTCACATTAGGAGGGGGACATGTGTTCTGTTTTCTATGATTTGTAAGTGTATGAGTGGTTGCATATTCACCTAGAGCCAGAAGAAACCACCAAGAAAGGCCACGAAGGACTTAAACCTGTAATTTCTCTTCTCTGGCCTGGGCTCCTAATGATCATCCGCACGATCAAAACATCCTCCCTCTCCTGCCTCTCCACATGTTACGGCCTTCACAGACTGCATTTTTCCTTGACAGAACTCATGGCCGGCCCACACAAGAACACACACAGCGACCTGCATTTGTAATTATGGCTTATTTGTATGGTTACTATGACCTGTGTCATGGAAAAATAGTGACAGGTAGCTGGGAAGTCGATGGCCAACGCTCCTTAGAAGACAAAAACAAATTAATAGTGACCAATAACTGTAGGCATGTGCTTGATTCTCTGCTAATCCTGCGGCCATTTTTTATCAGACCGGAGACCCTGCATGGGAATCAACTGTCAGGACGATCACAGGGAACACGGCGGCGAAATCGACGACACTGACAAATATGCCGCACAAAAAGAACTTTGAAAAGTGCTTTGAATGAAATCCATTCAAAATCTCACATCCCTTAGTTTGGACAGTGTAGGTATTTCAGTAGTGAAAGCCTTGCTACATTCACATCAGATGCAAGCAAGGTGAGTGGTAGAAGGGTAAATAGCTATAGTATGTGTTCAGGTTTTCACCCATGCAGTAAATGTGTGCAGAAACAGCCAGCAAACATGCATCCCTACAGTCCAAAGCAGACTCTGATTTATATGTAGGCAATTTTCAACATAATGCCAGTGGGTGGCCAACAGACACTTTTTCATCTTCATTCTTTTGATATAGAAGACACATGAAAAGAATGGTCGGTTTTGATATTCACATTCATAAGCAATTACACATTCCATAAATTGTACATGATCTCTTAGTATCAAGATATACCCAGTGGCGCCCGACACCAGTACAAGAGACGGCACAATGATGCCCCCGTTTCACGCAGAGTTATATTAAATAAATTATTAATAGGAAATGATCACCTTGGGTGCTCAGTTCACAAAGATCTCTTATGTGGCGATGACAGAAGCAAAAGCAGGGCATTATCAGCATCCCAATCGATTGGACAAGGGATTTCTGCACGTCTGAAGTCTGGTATAAAGCCTCTGGCAGGTGTGATCACGGTGAGTGGGTCTGTGCACTTACAAACCGGCCACAAGCATATGTGAATGCGTAAGATTTGACAGCCGCGGCTTGAAATGATTTTCTCTCGATGTGTAGGCTGTGCCTGTCGCCATGGTGAACTGAGTCCACAGTTTGAGTCTGGGTAGTAACAGCGAGAGAAGTCGCCGCGAACGTGCGAGCGAGGAAAACATTTTAAAGGATGAAAGTGTGGGAGCCAAATGAAACCATCAGTTGTGATAAATATTAAAACTGCTGGGTATGTTCACATACATTCAACATTCGGACGAGTCTAAGCAAGTGGAAGAAGTCCAGCTGCCGCCCCAAGGAAGGTCCTGGAAACTTTTAAGAGCCGTTTCTATGAGCTGAAACTGCGAGCTGTTTCTCTGTGCAGGTGGTCCCTGTTTATTTGGACAGCTACATGACCAAGGCGACCTACACAGATAGCCAACCATCAGCGTACATGACCAATCTGCAAATGAGTCGATACATTCATTAGCATCGCGGTGGTTTCCAGCATCGAAACTAATTGACGATAAAAATATAATCATTACATGGGGAGCTTAATGCCGTTATCCAGTTATACAATTAAGAAATAAAAAATGAAGCAGAGTTAATCATTCTAGGCTCCCACTGGCTTTTTAACTCGTCTCGGTAAATACAAACACTGTTCTGGCATCCTGCGGTCTTTGTTACTGGGTGTGACACAGCCACCCCTGATACTCATATACCACCCAGTGCTTATTAACCTCAGATACATGTGGCATAATGTAACATTTGATGCAGAATATTTTGTTTCAAGATGCCACAATACACAACCACAGACAGAAACACTGATTTCCATCCAGACCATTAGCCACTGAATATATAGTAACCAGATACAAGAATGACTTAAAATTAAACCATTCCTAAAACTAGTAAATATTAATGAAAGTATTGAGTGTGAAAGCTAAAAGGCCTCTCTTATGATTATAAAATTCACCTCCACTGGCATTTTGAGCTCTGCCTAATCAATCGGGTTATCTAAGGGCTGAAATTGATCGGTTGGCTTTTATAAAGTGCAGTGTCACTGAGCAGGTTCGATTGCCGGCTCTAAATTTACTGAGATGCACGGCCGCATTCGGTATAAGTTATCAGCTACTATGCAGGAGAGTAATCACCATCTTTAGAATGCATAGATAAATGGTATGTTTCAGAAAAGACAAGCATGCCTTTTGTACAGATCAGTGTTTCCCAACTCCGGGGACCCGCAGGCAGTCCACTCCAAGCTCACTGCCAGTCCCCTACTGCACTATAGCTGGGATGGAGAGAAAATGTGGACCGCCTGGGGGTTCCTGAGGACCGGGTTGAGGAACACTGATGTAGATCATGCACACAGGCCCACCTTCTTGTTCCAAGTATAAGGACCAGTGCTGATTTTTTGCTGTGAGGCCCAGATTACACCTCACAGTCTGTGAGGTTCCTCTATAGTTGACCATGCTCTTCAGTGATGAGCAAATGTAAAAGACAGCCAAGCCTATCATACAGGGAGAAAGACCCTGACGAAGATAACCAGCAAAGGAAAGGGTCTGCGTGGGTCCATGCAAGGAGAACCATGACAGAGTAAAACCGTCAAAGACGCCAAATCATCAAAGCAAAAGGCTACAGACAATGAGGAAACAGCACAGATCACGGCCAACCTAATCCAAAGTTTTAGAAGCATTACAAAGGATAACTAGCATGATACGTGTGATGGTGTGTGTGCCTTGTGATGGGGTACACTTCCTGGAATAGGCCCCGGACTCTCTGTGACCCTGTACTAAATGATGGTTGGAAGAAAGAAGGGTGGATGGATATTGTGGTGTTTTCTAGTCCTGGCATCTTCGGTAGAAAACAAAAAGATGAATTTGAGCTTTCTGTCTATATGTATATGTGTGTGTTGATGCTGAGGTGTGGTCAAAATCAAAGATGGGTAGTTCAGTTCCAGAAAGTAAAAAACCCTGACCAAGATAGAGATGGAACTACACATCTCCAGTCCAAATGCTGCAGCAAGTCTATGAATACGAGCTGAACAAGAGAAATGCCGACTTTCATTATTCAAAGTCAATTTTTCATCAAGCAGGACAATGATAAATTGAAAATATAATAAAAGCTCCTTACCCAGCGAGTGCCTGGTGCTGTCTGAGGATCACCCTGAATGTGATAAATGAATGCTGCTGAACTATATAATTTCATTAAGAGGCAAATGATACATGCTTCTCAGGTACATCCCACTCCAGCCGCACTCATACTGGAATATTTTAATTTTTGCCATCTTATGTCACAAGCTGGATGTAATGTGAGAAGATGGCATCACTAGACGTATAATAGTAGGGAGGCATTTGAGAAAGATACAGGTCAATGATGGAGTGGTGTCATGCCCCTCCCCTGGTATGAACCGACAGGGCCTTTGGTGTCATGCCCCTCCCCTGGTATGAACCGGAAGGGCCTTTGGTGTCATGACCTCCCTAGTGCATGCCGGGTAGTGGAATGTTTTTTAGTGTATATAAGCTCCTGCGAGACACCGGTGGGGCTTATTACTCAGGAAATTGAGTGAACAACTTGCTCCCATTTACCGTCCAGTCGGCCTTCTTACAATCGTGAAAAGCTGTGACAGAGATGGTGAATGACAGGTATCCTGCAGACGTGCTACTCTACATGGAATTCACATTTTACTGTCAGCTGGACTAGTCTGTGTGCATCTCAGAGCAGCTCTGAGTCTCCACCACATCTTTGTGTGCTCGCCCCCCCCCCCTGCCTCATGCACAGGAGGTTATCTGGGCCTCTCTTTTGCCGTGAACATTTCCCCTTTGTCATATAGCGATGGATGTCGACCCATATCTGCTATCTCGTTACACGGAAAACAGAATCTCTACCCCGGAGCACAAAATCCCACCACAATCGACCCTGCCTCGACCAATCAGAAGGCCCCTGCGGTGGGCTGGTGACGGCAGGCCAGCAGTTCTCTGGTGACGCCGGGATAACAAGCTTAACCCGCCGCTGTCAGCTTAGAGTGTGGACGGCTGGTGTTCCTGAGCGCGCGCTGCTCCCTCTCGAGACCTGAGCACTATGTAAGTAAAGGCTGACAGTAGCCGTGTGCAGGAAGTCGACTGATAACAGCTCCACTGGCAGGGCTACATGCTGCTGCGGCTCTGACGCCCTCTGCTACTTTCAAGCGATGGAATGATGTCATTCGGCACAGCTCGTGTTAAAGGGCCAGGATTCATGGGATATTCTTACACTGTGCCTGGCCACTCATGACTAGATGATCACTTCAACACCCTGTGGTGCAGTCAGCTACAACTGCCTCAAACTCCAGTTGTGACCAGCAGGGGGCTTAATCTGAGGTCACACGTGCTAAGACACATACCTCCAGCCCAGGGCACGGGGGCTTGCATGATGACCGGTACATTAATGCACCAGTGAAAATTGCACAAATATTGCATAGTGCAGAACAAAAAAAAAAAAAACAAGGCTGAACAGATTAACTACTGACTTTCAAAGGTTTTAATGAAGGACATAACTCATATTATTGTTATTCTGGAATACATGCTTTATTAATTAATGCAATAATGCTTAGCAGTACTGTTAAAAATGACATATTAATAGACAGATTTAGAGATCAAAAGCACACTGCTGGTCAGCAGAATACCAAAACACAAAACTAAATAAAAAAGAAAATCGTCTTGAAAAAAGGCTAACAATTAATTTATATACACATAACATTTCAAATGCCAACTAAACTGCTTATGTAAGAGCAACTTCAACAGCTTGAAGCAGCTTTGGAAACGTTGCAGCAAGCCTCAAAATTCAGTTTTATTTCATGCAAGAAAAGTAAAAATAGCCAGGTTTGGACCACCTGTCGAATAGTGTGACTCAGTATCAGTATTCTTTAATACAAGAAAATCACCGTGCTTCATAAACCAAGATTTTTTTTGGAAAATTTTTCAGTGATTATGACTTTTAATAATTTTAAGTAATATTCAGTGAAAGATCAGCTGGGTAGTGTGGGGTAAGGAGGGACAGTTTTAATGTTAACCATTAAATTTGTTATGCGTATCCCAAAGAATCCTGAACTAGGTATTACATCATAAACACATAAACACAAATGTTGAATAAAGTATCAATGGGGTTAATCAAATTAATTAAACTCCTGCAGATTATTCAAATAATACAGTTAATAGGGAGACTAAGATTTTTCACAATCTTAGATTTAATTCAGCAGCTGAAGGGTTAAGATAATGTCAGGGGAATTGAATCAAAATCCCATTACACATAGGCCTGTTGAGGGCGTCTGTGTCACACCTGCTTGCCCGTCACACCTGCTTGCCCTATGGCATATGGCACAGTGCTGGCTCAAGTGCGTGTGAACAAACTCCAAATGTATATTTAGCGATTGAGGACGATTCTGAACAATTTTCTGGAGTGGCTTAAAAAGCTCTCCAAGCGTGGAATAGCGTGGATGTGACGTCCACGCTCTGTGAGCAAAGGCGCTTGGCAGGCTGCGTTTAGCATCAGTAACCATGGTCGACATGACACTGGGGACTCGGTCACGCATCCATCCCGCTGAACCGGGCTTACCTACAGAGTCGTCAGGAATCCGTCTGTAGGGACACGTCCCTTAGCACATGCTAGTTCAGCCACTTCTTATCACCTTGGTGCTGTCACAGGAAAGCCCCACTGCCTCATTGACTTCCCTCATCATCATTATCCACTCATAGTGTCTATAGTCAGTCATCATCGCAGAACACTGGGGCATCCTTAGTACTTTTCCTGCACCGGAAGATGGATGGTATAGTACCTGAGATTGGGCTACAGACTGAAACATTAAAGCCAAATGAAAATACAAAACGTAAATGTGCTTTGATCCTATTGTATAATTAAACCTATGGTATTCCTATCAGCTTGGTCTTATACTAGGATATCTAGCATTGCCCAGTACGGCAGTCCATGCTGTCTGATTAGCATACGATTCATTCTTTTTATGATTTTGACATTCATTCTGTTATTGTTACATAAAGCTAAATGAGAAATATTGTCTGTAGACCACCTCATTAACGCCGTGTGAATGAATCATTTTAATATTTAATGAAACATCCCCTCGTGGTACCTTAAACCTGAATAAATCAGAGTACCTTTAGTCTTCTTGCCACATTTTCCACTGAAAGGTACCTCTGAAGCATAACAACACATTCAAGGCAGTGAGCGTCAGCACAATGGACGAGTCTGATTCATTTAGCTCTTTAAGATGTAAATGCTTTTTGGCACCAAAACCGTGTGCTACTGGAGGTCTTATGGGCTTGGAGCTGCCTGGGTAAAGGTCAGTACAATTTAATTTCATTGTAAATCAACGCGAGGGCATGCACTGTCGGCAGTGCCCGTCCTGTGATTGTGTAAAATCATCTTTAGTATCAGCGGTGTGAGAGTGCAGTTGCTGATTGCTGATTTCCGGATATGTCCACTGCCTCTGTGTATCTATGAATGCTGCTAAACAGCAGGTCTGATTTCCTTTCCTCTTCTCATCCTGTACGACCGTTCCAGATATATCCATTTTCCATTATTGATCATACCGAGGGCTACATTTGATCATTTTTGGATTGCAAAATTAGAAAGAAAAACAAGAACAATTACTGTAAGTCCTTTATCATGCTGTTGGTGTATCCAGTGTTAGAGTGCATTTTCCGTAAATGACTGCATAACATAGCATTTGCTTCCAATAGAATCAGTTCTAGTTTCAAACACACATTATCTAGCATTGCTTTCTCTCTACTTCTCCTATTTCGTATTTCATATTTCCAGAGCACCGATGGACTGGCCCTATGAGTCATGTCAGAGAAACAGGTAAGTGCCCTGTGGTGGGAATGGCCAAGGTGCCGCGCAGTGAGCTAGGTGAGTATCCCAGTCCTCAGTCTCAGCGTAAGGAGGCTGTAATCTGTTTGCTCTAACAGTACCACTGCAGTCAGCATGATTAATCTCTACCACAGCAAAGGAAACGGGAAAACCGGCTTCTCTGGATACAGCAGACTTCCACTGCATTATGCAGTGCACCAGGTCAGTGCCTCAGTCATTACACTTCATGTGTCATATCCAGCTGCAGTTACACCAGGTTTATCAACAGAGAGCACACCTGCATGTCTCAAGGACCCCAAATATAAACAAGGACATGCAACTTAATCTTAAAAACAGAGGACCTCAGAACAGCGTGCCGTTAGTGTAATCGGAGGACCCAAAGCGAGGGATCACTCCCAACCGCGTTGCTCACACACCAGTTTGTACCACCTACGGGAGTTCCCCAATGACTCCTGCATTGCGGGCTGCATCAAGAATGGAGATGAGTCAGAGCATATGAGGGCTAGTGGAGACACTTTGTCCTATAGTGTAGGGGGAACCACCTGCGTTTCAACTTCAACAAGACAGAGGAGTTAGTGGTGGACTTGCAGCATGCTGGAGAGCCTCAGAGAGCAGTTTCCATTCAAGGAGAGGAAGTGGAGATGATGCAGTTGTACAGCTGGGGGTCCACATGAAGACCAGCCTGTACAATGCAGTGGTGCTGTACAAGAAAGGCCAGAACAGGCCCTACTTTCATAAGAGGCTATTGCCTTTTGATGTGTTCAACAAGATGCTGGAGATGTTTTACCAGTCCGTAGTGGCTGGTGTGCTTCCCTATGCTGCAACCTGAACTTTGAGCATGGGGTAATGAATATAGTTTGTGTAGGTCCGGCCTTTTTTGATTAAATGGCCATATGTGCATGATGTACATCAGCTGAGGTATAGTTTGAGGCTCTATAATCAACACCTCAGCACCAAGATCAGAGGAACCTGTTACTCAGGGCCCCCTGACCGACGCATATCATTCCGGCACACAGACGGCCTCTGACTGCTTGAGAAATAACATTTTTTTTTCCCGCTGATGATTCATCTATATGCTGAGGCATAAACCACAATCAAAAGCAGATTGCCAAATAATATTGTGTCTCTGTATTCCAATGTCGACTCTTCTCACCCATTCAAAATCAGGTTGGTAAACAAACAGCAATTTCAGTCATTCCACAAACAAAAATATATATTGATTTATAAAATGAGACAGATGTCACAGTTACCAGTGTTTTTAAAGCTTTATTGCAGTGAACAAAATTGACACTTAATTGCCCTGCTAAATTTATAAGGAAAATATTTTTGGCCAGTGCCCCTGGTGATCAGCTACAAGATCAAGACATCCTCCCCCCTGCCTTTCGACCAGGCTGGATGGGTTAAGTTACATGTATGTCTATACCCACACACACCTCCCTTGTTGTTGTAAGCACAGAGGGGCTACAGGACCCAGGAAGGATGTGGATAAAGTGTTAATTTACACAAAGCTTATTAAATATTTAAAGGTTTTTTTTAGCCAGGCACAAGGAGCTACAGTAAAGCAAATCCTTGTCATTTCTGTCACCTTGGGAGCAAAGACCAACCTATCAAAATAATGGATGGATGCTTAGCACAGAGCAGTTACAGAATTCCTCCTGCGTTCATTTTTCATAGCTGATTAGGAACAAAATGTTATTGGGATTATTATCCTCACTGTTAAATACTTAAATGCAAATGATCAGAAAATGAATTAGTTTTGCGAATTGATCTTTAATTGCAAGTGTTTTGCATCTCGTAATTCAGAAAAGATTAATTGGTATCTTCTGAAAAATTAGTAATAAGTTTGGCTATTATATAAGAATGATAAGGTGTAAATTCAGACCTTTTAAGTAATATTCAGTGAAAGATCAGCCAGTAGTGCAGGGAAAAGAGGGATAGTTTTAATGTTAACCATTACATTAGTTATGCGTATCCTAAACAATCCTGAACTAGGTATTACATCATAAACACATAAACACAAATGTCAAATAAAGTAACAATAAAGGATATGATGGAATAGATACTTGGGTAATAATAAGCAATAACTATCCAGTAGTGCTCCAAAAACATCTCTCTTTGAGTAATGCTTATTCTGAACATGCCATGAAACAGAGCCTTTAGACCTTTGTTTAATGTGAAACGTCTGCTACACATGCAAACCCTTTCCAAAGGCACACTTTTAGCAAAGCCCTTGGGTATTGACATTAGTCTGTCCATCCGGGCACTATGGCTCAAATGCCAACTGTCCTGTAGTAGCTGCCAGCTCCTCATTGTAGATGCCAAGTCATCTTTACATAGAGCCAGGGAATGCCAAGGCTTGTCAGCATAGAACAAATGGCCATAGCCACCGTCAGCTCCATTACTGTGCTTCCGACATTTGATTTCACCAAAAGCTAAGATACTCATCACTCTGTTATCTGTGGTCACCATCTCTTAGCTTGCTTCTTCACCACCACCTCGGTTATTTACACCCCGCCAGCTAGCCCCAGGTCTGCACGTCCTCCCTGGTTTTCATCTATTACCAAACTCAGCACCACTTCACAACCCAATGGAAGTTTTCATCGCACAAGGCCTTATTTTTTCCCTGAAATCTCTCTTTCCATAAAATGTTCAATATTGTTTTGAACCACAACCAGAAAATCTTTGAAAATCTGTGCCACAGACTGACATTAATATACTTCTCCATAGGTCACATCTTTGTAACCACAAACAATATCGTACAATGCTAGGCACACGTTGCAAATCTATGCACCTCTACATACCTCTAACCCTACAGATAACTCCACAAAAAGTTCTATAACTGAAAAACAGCTCTATTGCTTTATAAAAAACCACAAACAGCTTTACAACACCACAGTTTCATAACCATGCAGAGATCACTTTTACTCTACACATAGGACTATAGAAACTGTGGGTGCAACTGTTTAGGCATAACACTCAAATTCATTAGTCAGCAATAAAGCACAGAACTGGGAGTAACTGCACATCATACTGTAATGTATTAGGGACGCCCAAGTCAGGTAGGTGAATTCATGTCAGTTATGACCTCTCTGTCACTGTACCAGGGTCATATGTTGACATGGGTGACTGATCAAAGCACTTTAATGCAAGGTGTGATCCTCAAACACAGTCACTAGGGAGGAGAAAGATGCTGTGTTCCATTTACCTCCGAAGTCAGAGCTGGGAATGACATCACAGCCGAGTTACCCACATTCCAGTACAACACGTCGGAAAGCCACTTAGCAATACCAGTTCTAGCCCAATTCATCATTAGCTGTTGTTAGCAATAGCAGTTGATAACAACATATTACACGGTATTTTGTGCATACAGGCATCACAGATGACAGTTCTGTGTGTACAAGCAATTTAATAAGAAATGACAAATAAGAAATTAGTGCTAATAAACAGTATATAGCTACACATTTCACCTCTGTTGATGAAGATCATGAATTTTGAGGTCGAGGTTGCGGAGGTTCCTCTGACTTTCCCAGTCGGAATTATGATTCTGGAGGGCCGTTCCAGTTGAAATTTCTGGCTCGGAACCATATTAGACTTAACATTCCCCATCCCAGACTCAAAGATGCTACACCGGAAGGTGCTGATGAGGAGCTTTTAGATGAGCCTCACTTGCAATGCAAAGCCCATAGGAAGCCTTTTAAAACGTACTACATTCTCTTCTTACAGATGATCTCCATGGCCGGGGCTTCAAACCACACTGACAGGCTACCAGGGGTCGGGGCAGAGGGAAAGATGCACAGCACTGATGAGAAGCCTTTAATGTCTTGGGGGCAAGAATGCAGCCGTGCTCTAGTGATCAGGCATGACAGCATGTCGGCAGGGAAAGGGCTGCGATACAAGCATATTGATCACAGCGGAATGGACACGTGAAGAAAGGAGTCTGGATTGCGGGGGATGGCTGGGTCATGTGACTCAGCTGGGGTGAAGACCAAGTCCACTCTGTGACAGTATTCATATTCTTCATTTACATCACTGCAGGACGATATCCTACAAGAAACAGTTATACTGTAGAGGCATTTGTTCATACTTAACTCAGTGATTAATTGTCATTGTTGACACACCACAGCACACAACAACAAAACGTGTCCTCCGCATTTAACCCATATCTGACAATGTGACATAACAGGGGTCAGCTAATTCAGCACCCAGGGAGCAGTAACTCACTTAGGGTACCTCAGTGGTGCTTCAGTGGTCAGGGATTCGAACCTGCAATCTTTCAATTACAAGTGCACTTCCCTAACGATTAAGCCACCACTGCCCACAAAAAAAAACAGAAGAATGTAAATACTTATGGGGAGACGCAAGAGGAAGCAGAGGTGTAGAGCAGCCGTTCTCCTCTGTGGCCTCTTGCTAATTACAGCCAGGAGGAAGGAGGGCTTCTCTATTTGTCACTGAGGAGAGGCTGCTGCCTCAGGGCAATCCGGCAAGGGGCCGCGTCTTACCCAGAGGTTCCAGACGTTAGAAACAACCTTCAGCGCGCGGACGTGACTGTCCGCGCCGCTATCTGGCCGGCATGTGTGTATCGCACTTCACGAGACGCCCCTATGCGGATGTCTGTCAATCTAGTGCTCCTGGGTCCATTCTAATTAGAGCACAATCTGTTCTCTGGTATATGCTAATGACGCACACCGACCAGGCTATGTGAATCAGGATGATACACCGTATAAAAGGTGCCGTTTTAGCCTTGATAATCGATTAAAATAACACTGTCAAAACACTAGCAGTTGGCATCTGTACAATTCGCATATAATAAACCAATTTATATTCTAACATTCAGGATAAGATGGTAGGTAATATGGTTGTTTACTACATAGGATTCCAAACATGTTTAGCTGTAAGCTTGTTGTGATTGGTTTTACTATTTATTAATAGCTAATCTTTATATTAATTGGTTTAGTGCTGTTACGCATTAGATTGCAATGAATAATAATTTACTCACGTCTAAATAAAGGTTAGTCATTGGATACACCAAACAAACACGTTTTCCTAGTCAGCTTGATAAACATATGAGATGAAGTATTGTAAAACACAAAGATTCACAAAGCCACACAAAGTTTACCCATTGATGCAATACTAAGCGAGGCCCATAAACGTAATATTTATCTGGTAATTAAAAGAAAATTAAGGACAGAAGACATGTCAGCACAGGACTATCCATCTGTTCAAACACTCCGATGTTACAACACCACCCTGAACTGCAGTGGATGATGAAACGGATGCACGGCTGTTACACATAACATCGAAAGTCAGTGATTAATGACAAAGGGTACGTTCTGGGAGTTTCATGTGCTATGTTATATTGAAATGCATATGTTTTTCTTAATTGCAAAATACTGTGGTACTTTAAATGTGCTGAATAAGACAGCATTAGTAGCATGAAGGCCCCATTAAACAGGGCTCGCAGGCTCTGTTATCATTGTGTGTCTAACAGCACCCCTTAGCTGTCAGGATATTCATGACATGTCACAGCTGCTTATGCCTCACTTTTTTACTGTGCCACTCCGTAGTGCAGTAATACACGCAGTGACACATAATTCTGCAACCCAAACCAGCCCGCTGAGGGAGGTACATGCTAATATAAAACAAACCAGGCCACCCACACAAATGGATGTATGCTAATGTAAAACAATCCCGCCCAGTCAGGCAGGTGGATATACGCTAATGTAACTCAATCCTGCCGAGTCAGATAGCGGGATACACGCTAATGTAACATAGACCAGCCCAGTCAGACAGTGGAAAACGTGCTAATGTAACACAAACCCCCCTCATCAGATGGGGGATTCACGCTAATGTACAGTAATACAGACCAACCCAGTCAGACACGGGTATAAACACTAATGTAACACAGACCAACCCAGTCAGACAGGGATATACACACTAATGTAACACAGACCAACCCAGTGAGATAGGGGGATACATGCTAGAAGTAAAACAGACCAGTCCAGTCAGACAGCGGGATACACGCTAATGTAACACAGACCACGCCAGTCAGACAGCGAGATACACACCAATGTAACACAGACCACGCCAGTCAGACAGCGAGATACACACTAATGTAACACAGACCAACCCTGTCAGACAGGTGGATATATGTTAACATAACCCAGTCCTGCCCAGTCAGACAGGGGGATACATGCTGATGTAACACAGACCAGTCCAGCTAGACAGCGGGATAAACATTACAATATGACAAAAACCTGGCTAGTCAGACAGGGGAAGGAGGAAGGTAAGGAGAATGCACTGATTACAGCGCATTGCCCCACCCACCACACGACAACCCATCTCAGGGATGAGAACCTGAGTGCAGCCATGCAGCGGGTGATACCTCAGCACCACACTAGTCCTTTGGAACTGTTTTTTTCCCCTAATTTTCTCTGTAAGCTGGAGTACCTGCTTGCAGGGCAGGATGTAGGTTGATGTCTTACCCAGGACAAAGCAATTGCAGGTTAAGGGCCTTGCACAAGGGTCCAACAGAGTAGAATCACTCCAGGATTCACACTAATGTAACACAGACCAGTCCAGTCAGACAGGGATACATGCTAAAGTAACAACTAGCAATGGACATATACTGTAAAATGTGAATAGCTTTTCCCAGAGGGCATCACTCGGTATATATCAAGTGGGGAAGATGGTGGGGCAGGAGGTAGTGCTATCATTCGGCAACCGGAGGGTTGCAGGTTTGAGCCCTCGTTCCTCCTGACCCCATCAAAGTGTCCTTGAGCAAGACACTGAACCCCAAATTGCTCCCGGTGTGCAGGTTGGCGCCTTGCATGGCAGCCTTTACCACTGGTGTATGAATGGGTGAATGTGAGGCATGAATTTGTAAAGCGCTTTGAGTGCTCGTAGGAGTAGAAAAGCGTTATATAAATGCAGTCCATTTACCGTATCAGGTGGAAGGTTCAGCATCCCAGTTTGACAAGAAACACAAACCTTGCTGCCATTTTGCGTTCTAGTTAAGGAACAGTATGTGTCAGTATGTGGCAAACCTGATTCTCCCTTCTCCGAAGATCAGTTCACGGATTTACACTGGAGGATACTGGGACATGGAAAATTGGGAAAACAATGTTGCTCAGTGCCTTTGTAAGCCACACTTGCAGAGCGACAGATCATTTGTAGTAATCAATATATTCTGTGTTTGGTTTCACACTTGTTTGCTGGATAATTGCTTATTACTGAGGATGTGTTTTTCGTATGTTTCATATGAGGATGTAATTCACGAGAGAACCATATGGCAACATTGTTCTACAGCGGGATTTCTCAAACCACGTTTTTGCTCCCTCGCAGCCCCCTGCCAGACAATCCACGTTATTGCTCAGAAACTGGGAGGGAACAAAAATGTGGACCATCTGGGGGTTCTGGATGACCAGGCTGAGAAACAACGTTCTACATCTGGTCAAGCAGCAGCTGTGTTATTGTACTTCTGCACATCCATTATCTTACTCATCTTCAGCTGTGGCAAAGTCAATTCTCTGTAATTGTTCTGAATGAATTGCTGCTGACTCAGGTTACAAATAATCACATGTTCTAAATCAGCCGTCTCCATTTACAAAGAATATAACATGGGGAACTACCAAGTCACACTGTTAGATTTATAGACTGGGTGTGGGGGTGGGGGAGATCCCCTTGTTACTGTATATTTGGGAGTGACTGTCTGATCGTTGAGATCAACTAGGAATATTTAGATTGGATTGCAATTAACTGGTTGGCGACCACTGTTCTAAATTCGTCTCTATCCCTTTTTGTGGGAAGAAGACAGCAAATTGTGGTAAAAATGAGTCTGATAATCCTGCATTATCAACCATATGAGCTAAGTAACATTTTCTTTGATATGCTTTTATGTGATCAGGGGGAAAAAGTTATTTTATTCTCAACCTAATTTTGAACTATAGAAACCCTGTACAGCATTATGTATACTGCAGTATATTATACAGTAACTCTAACTCAGTCAGTCACCAATCCTCCTGACTTCCCTCTCTTAGCTTGGCATCGTAGGGACTGCTCTGCACTGGTTTGACTTGAACCTATGCATCAGATCATTACAAGTGGCTTGGGGTGCAGAGGTGTTCAGGTCACAGTAGGTATCATCTGGTGTTCCCCAAGGGTCTATCCTTGGTCCCCTTCTCTTCTCTCTTTACATTGTCTCTAGTTCTGATCGTCCAGTAACATTCCTTCTCCCTCCACTGCTATACCATTGATATCTAGGAATACCTGATCTTTCCTCCTGATGACTACACAGTCCCTGCTCGGATCTCTGCATGCCTCTCTGATATCACAGCCTAGGTGAGGGACCATTACCTCCAGTTAAATATCTCTAAGACTAAATTTCTTATCTTCCTTGGCAGCTCTACCATCTATCATGACATCACTGTTCAGCTTGTATCATTGACACTGTCTCCATCAAGGTCTGCCAGGAACCTAGGGGTAATGATAGACCACCAGCTGTTGTTTGCTGAGCACATAACAATGCTCTCCTGATTTTGCAGATTCACCCTTCATAACATCAGGATGACCAGGCCTTATTTATCTGGGTATTCTGCACAGCTTCTGAGACTCGTCATCACATAACTAGACTACTGAAACTCACTACTAGCAGGTTTACTAACTTGTACTGTCAGACCACTGTAGATCATCCAAAATGCAGTAATGTGTCTGGTATTCAATCACCCTAAATGCTCTCATGTTATACCCCTCCTTGTCTCTGTTCATTGGCTCCTTATAGGCACTTGTATCAAATTCAAGTCCTTGGGGTCAGACTTTCAGAGCCATTAATGGACAGGTACCAGTCTCCATCAAGAAGTTCCTTAAGATCTATGTCCCATCTTGCCATTTCGGTCAGCAAACCAAAGCTGCTTGGAGATTTCTCGACCATTCAGGTTAGTCCAGAGATTTCTCAACCTGATGGTAAAATGAACCACATATGTTCATCACAGTCCCCCTCCAATGACAAGAAATGCCTCCAAACCAATCTGTTCCAGGAGCCCCTTCACTAGCCTGATATCTCTGAAGTCTCTGAATGTTCTTAATGTTGCACTTCTCATCATTGAAGTGGCTTATTAGGTTCTTGCTTTATTGGAAGATGCCATGTAGCTCTTGATCCTGTACTTACTTGCACTTGTAAGAAGGCATTCATTGGAAACTGAGCCTGGGTGCATTTAAGCCTAATTGACTCCTCGACAGCCTTATATTTGTAATTTGCTATTTCCCTTACTTGTACCTCACTTTGGACAAAATAAATGTAAATGTATACATTGTTCTAAGCCAATACATCCTGGGTAGTGAGGCAGTTCAAAATCTATTAGTTCCAAGAAAACATTTATTGGGCCTTTGATACCATCTGAACAATTGCTCACTTTATTTTGCTACGAAGATGGAAGCCAAGAAGTCACAAATACCGCACATACAGTATGCGCAATTTATACTTTTTAACGGCTATGTGAAATTTCCATATGCTATGAATTAATGGAGCCATTTCTGTGAGGCCCAGTTGAAATGTTAACTGCATATATTTCTTATAACCATTGATTGGGACTGGATGCTCGTAGTTGCAATTTTACAGCTTTGTCGTATATCTGACTAATACCTGTACATGCCTGACACTGGAACTATTTTGAGGCTATGGTGGAGGGATGATATAGGTGTTATTTTTATTACTGTGATTTGCAATCTTTCAGCGGTAACTTCACAAAAAAAGTCACTGGTGTCCTGTAGCTAAAAAAAACATGCATACCCTTGTTCATAATACCAGAGGGAAAACGAACATGTGAACTACAACAGACACCAAGGATGTGAAGATCAATAATGACAAGCTAATTTACAATCCATTACTCCTTTATAGATTTCCCTTTCAAACATCAAATTTTCTGGTATTTGGAATGGAAACGGGAAAGGCATGTCTAGTCAATACAAACTCCTTAATCAGTATTAAAATGCTGTGGTGGGTCAATCGTGTGACTCACTTCACTTCCACAGTTGTTTCCCACAGTTGTTAGTTGACAGGCTACTGATGAATATGAGCAAAGATTTACAGGACATTGTGTCTTTTTCAATTAGTATGCCAAGAACTTTGTGCAGGAATTTGTGTCTGTGTTGGCAAGTACTGAAAACCATCAGTGAATGAAGTTCATTGTTAATGACCTCAGGAAAATTAAGTAATGCAATATCATGGAATGTTTTTTTTTCGTCTGCTCTATTTCATTACATTGCATTTTCCTACAGCATCTTTAACCATATTAATCATCGATTTCAATATCCGTGCAACATCAAAAGCAGTCTTACCATCTTTTCCTTAATTGTTGCTGCCTCAGTGGGTACATACACAAATAGCCATTCAGACCTCAGGAGACAAAGCTGGACACACTGAACCAAACTGAAGACAAACGGACCTAACTGTTACATTAAACCCGGGTCTGCATCTAATTATTCAAGTTTGAGTGTTGGTGTTTGGCACAGCAGGTTAGGCCTTTGTGCCTGTGTATGGAAGGTCGTCGCTTTGAATCCCGTGCTTGGCAGAGTAGCTGCATCACTGCTGGGCCCTTGAGCAAGGTCCTTAACCCTCTGAAAAATGCTCCAGGGGTGTTAGATGAATGTCTGCCCCCAAGCTTTGCTTTCACCTCTGTATGTGTGTCTTACAAAAAAAAACTGCAGAGAGGATATGTGAAGACATACATTCCAGTGTGCTTGTAAAAATGGCAAATAATGTTTCTTTTCCATTTCAAATGAAAAGAAAGACTAACGCTGAAAATGATAATGAGCTTCAGCCAAACAAAGGAGCTGGTGACCACAAATGAAATGCGTCGTCACCTGAAAGAAAGGGGGACTTGATTGGCTACATAAGATGTTGTCAGATGAAATACCAAACCAAGAGACTGAAGACCTGAGGAAGTTATCTCAAATGGAAGTTTGAAATGGAAGAACCTCTGTGAGGCAGAAAAAGCTGAACATGGGAAAATAGCTGTGTGTATTTCAGAGTGTGGACCTCTTATGGCTGTGTCTATTTGAGAGGATGGGCCTCTTATGGCTGTGCGTATCAGAGAGTGTGGGCCTCTTATGGCTGTGTGTATCTGAGAGTGTGGGCCTCTTACGGCTGTGTGTATCTGAGAGTGTGGGCCTCTTACGGCTGTGTGTATCTGAGAGTGTGGGCCTCTTATGGCTGTCTGTATCTGAGAGTGTGGGCCTCTTATGGCTGTATGTATCTGCGAGGCTGGGCCTCTTATTGCTGTGTGTATCTGCGAGGATGGGCCTCTTATGGCTGTGTGTATCTGCGAGGATGGGCCTCTAATGGTTGTGTGTATCTGAGATTGTAGGCCTCTTATGGTTGTGTGTATTTGAGATTGTGGGCCTTTTATGGCTGTGTGTATCTGAGAGTGTAGGCGTCTTATGGCTGTGTGTATCTGAGAGTGTTGGCCTCTTATGGCTGTGTGTATCTGAGAGTGTTGGCCTCTTATGCCTGTGTGTATCTGAGAGAGAGGGCCGCTTATGGCTGTTTATATCTGAGAGTGTGGGCCTCTTATGGCTGTGTGTATCTGAGAGAGAGGGCCGCTTATGGCTGTTTATATCTGAGAGTGTGGGCCTCTTATGGCTGTGTGTATCTGAGAGAGAGGGCCGCTTATGGCTGTTTATATCTGAGAGTGTGGGCCTCTTATGGCTGTGTGTATC
>JAODLD010000016.1:18531988-18556473 GCA_026781065.1 Mormyrops boulengeri
AGTGTACAACAGGAATAAATAAGTTTTCTTACATCAGTGAAAAGATAGATGCAAAAACAAAATGTCCACTACAGAGGGCACAAATGAATGGCCCGGGTCTCAGGAGGATATATATATATATATATATATACTTATAATTGAAAGATTGTAGGTTCAAATCCCCGACCAGCAAGGCACCACTGAGGTAGCCTGAGCAAGGTACTGCTCCCCAGGCGCTGAATTAGCTACCCCCTCCTATGTCACATACGGGTTAAATGCACGTTTCATTGTTGTGCACTGTGTGCTGTGGTTGTCAACAATGACAATCACTAAATTCTAAAAAAAAAAAAAATCTATATACTGTATACAGTAGAGTCTCGCCTATCCGACATTCCGTATTATCCGTCGTCCCACCGCAAAGAAAAAAAGAAAAAAAAACGCATCAGTCGGCAACAAGAACTGCAAGTTGCGAGCGTGAGCGTCGTCTATTTTTTGTTGCTCCCGACTGTACCGCAGCTAATTAGTTACCCCGACTGTACAGTGGGGCCCCCGTCTACACTATGACTCATGTGTCTGTCATTCGCCCCACCCTCACTCACTCACTGTCACGACTCACTACTCAGTGCAGCGCAGTTTATCATTGTATGCGGGTCGGTTTGTTGTCTGTTACATGCGTATGAGTCTGTGTGTGTTAATTTGACAAGCGTTGCTGTGTTGTTTAAAAGTTGAAATTTACGCAAGTACAGTAGTATGGCGACGAAAAGAAAGAAAGTTGTTGTATCGATGGAACAAAAACTTGAGGCAATCAAGAGACTGGACAAGGGAGAGACAATGCAGAAGGTAGCTGACGACTTTGCCGTTGGACGGGTAACAGTAGGAGACAGAAGAAGAAATTAATTGAAATAGAAAAATGGTGTGCATCAAGAGTTACGGAGGGTGCATTAAAAGAAAGAAAATCTATGAAAAACATTAAACATTATCCGACATTTTCGCTTATCCAACGTTCTGCCGGCCCATTTGTCAGATAAGCGAGACTCTACTGTACACACACATATGTATGTATATATATACACACACACACATCATGTACTGTATGCACCCTCACATATAACATGTGAGTGCAAGATAAATGTGAGATCATAAGCTCAGCTTTTCTGCAAAAAATCAGTTGTCAAATGGTAGAATGATATATCTGTTAACAGGGGTGGATCGGCAACAGATAGCAGCCTGGGAATTTGCTGCCAAACGGCCCCAATTTGATATTTTGCTGCAGATTGGAGGTGGGGAGTCCCCCTTGATATATTTTGCTGCCCTTTGAGGGGACGGAGGGGGCCGTTGTTACATTTTGCCCGGCGAACAGGGGGCAGGTCCCGGACTTCCCGATGGCCAGTCTGCTACATTGAAACATCAGGGTATTAGAGACTCCCATACCAAAGCCAAAGAATCCTAGGGTGATCTAAGAACCAGACAAGAGAAATGACACTGCTAAAGCTTCAGGGGGTGCGTCTAGTGCTTTTGATGTGTGTCAGAAAAAGGACTTCTATAGCCCTGTCCTTATAGAGCATGATCAGAGTGTGAGAGCCAGCACCATGTCAGCATGCCCTCATCGCCTCGCCTTCAGTGAAGGACCTTAAACAGAATCAGCCTAACACAGGCGGCCCCGTAAACTCATAAGGAGGAAAGGAAAGCTCAGGCTCCCATTTTGCCAC
Source organism: Mormyrops boulengeri (assembly GCA_026781065.1). NCBI lineage: Eukaryota > Metazoa > Chordata > Actinopteri > Osteoglossiformes > Mormyridae > Mormyrops > Mormyrops boulengeri. Next base: position 18,533,677 of record JAODLD010000016.1, read on the forward strand.
CATTTTGCCAGGTGCTGGGACCTCTGAGGTGTGGTGCTTATGAACATGGGATCCGTCTCTTTTTGTAATGCTAGAATGTGGAAATGAGGAGTCTGTGACAGATACAGTGAGTGGAATTAAATTGTACATGCACCTTTGAGGCTGAATAAAAGAGCAATGAAGGAAATATATAAGTGAATGTGACTTTAGGAGATGGTACATTATTTATCTAAATTGGCAAAGGTTCTATTAATATGTAATTCTTGAAAGCTCAAAAGACATTTTCTCCTTCTCCTCCTCCATATTGCAAATTTAGAGACTGACATGACAGATAAAAGTAAGCAGTTGTTAAACTGGCACCAAGAGGGAGGGAGCAGTCAACTTACATGATTCAAAGATATATTTTCAATATGAAAAAATAACTAGGGGGCTAGTATCATAATTAGTGAGGGACAGGGGTAGACAAGCACACTGCAGGCCTTTGGGAGGAAGAAATGCACAAGTTAGCCTTCACTTGACACCATTTACTCAGGGATATAAAGGTAGAGTGTTATTTTGTCTATAATGGTAACCCAGTAATATAATTTAGGATAGATAAGGCCAATCTTATAGCCTATTGCTTTGTATTAAACTTTTCAAATGCTTTGAATCTTGTCTCCTCAAAAATGGGCATCATGTAGCCTGAAAAACAGATAGAGGAACAGAAATAAAAACACGGGGAGTGCATTCCTTTTCACAAAAAGGCCCTAATATCTACAGGTCACTGTTAACAAGCAAAGATATGAAATTGTCAGAAAGAAGCAATTGGCCGATAATGCTGAAGTATTAACACCATTCAGTACGGCTGCCTGTTAGCGCAAACGGCCTTCCTCTCCAAACAGACAATCATATGGCTATAACCAAATACTTACTGCATCCAGACAGGGTGGGGAGGTTCACTTACTGAATGACTACGATTGATAATCAAAGTGACTTTAAAGGTGCTACGGTTGCTGCCGTAACGCATGGTGGTACAGAAACAGTCACCGTCCTGGGATTTTCACATGCATCAGTGTCTAAAGTTTATAAACAAAAATGATCCTGTCGGCAGCAGTTATGCTGCAGAAGAGAATAATGGTCTGACAGGTTAAAGTATAAAGCCACAAGTCCAAAAAACAGCTCAGTACAACAGCGGTGTGCAGTAACGCTTCTTTTAATGCATGACTTGTCAACCCTTGCAGTGGTTCTAGAGACCAAAAGGGGTCCTAACCGGTCGCTGGAACATAGGGGTACCTAATATAATAGACATGGAGTGTAAATTCAAAGTGAAAGCAGTAAAGATACTGGTCTGGGTCGGGCATGCTGAGGAGATAAAGATTGGTAAACCCTGAATATTCATATAGACGATGTAAATCATCAGCAGAAACTGAATTATTAAACTTATGAGCATGCAAAATATTGTTCCCTGTTATAAGTGCCTTAAGAATTTTAAATGAAAGGACTGGAGAAGTTGTTCTGCAGGACTTAAGGAGGAACCTGGCAAAGCTGCAGAAATCTCTGTCAGATAAAAGTGCACATCAGGGCTCCAGGGATGGTTATCCTAGGGCTTTGATGCAAAGCTAAGATCTAGGATTACGGCAGAGTGATCTGAAGTGACAATGACTGAATATTCAACTGACTCAATAATGGGACGACATTATCCATTAAAAAGAAGCTTCATTAAAGAGAGCATACCTCGCAAACTTGTGAGAGAAAAGAGTATTATCTATCCATGACCACTGATGGCCAACTCATAAATGAAGGAGACAAGAGTCTGCTATAAAAAAACAATGAAATCATTTATTCTCCATGCATGCGTAGCTATCTGGAGGGATGGGCCTTCGAGGGTACATCACAAAATATCAAATCAGAATTAAATAAGAAACAAAACAAGCTTAGATGCTAAGTTGCTCAGCACACCGTGTACATCTCATACAAATTGAACAGGCAACCAAAATACTAAATGAATAATGAAGATTAAACCACAAAGAAAAAGAAAACATACAATATATAATAACATCTCCACATCCCCACACAAGGACTGGCCAATACTGACAGATGCACGTGCTTGTGCACAGGGTGGAAAATGGTGCCCAATCTAAATGAATATATGCATATATATATGCTAAATCACAATAATTACAAAAGAAATTCAGATTAATTCAAAAATTATCAAGCATCACAGGACAGTCAGAGACCTACATTAATGACACACTGCACATGACCCCAAGAAATCATAGGGACCAACTACTGCTTATGTGGAATCAACAAATTAGTATGAGTAGTAGTATATAAAAATATTAGGCAATAAGCAACTCAAATGAAATTTTAAAAAAATGCACGTTAATGCCATCAAAAACTATTTACCATTTTTGAAAATACTAGCAACAACACTACCTTAGTATAGCACAGGGATCCAAAAACGTGATCACTATCGCTCTGACCAATCTAACTCAATCCACAGGGAAGTGACATAATTCCTCTTGGCTCACCCAACGACACAGGACTGTCCTTATATTATCCAAATGTCCACTTCAAATAAGTAACGAGAGTTAAGATGGGGATGTGATGGCAATAATTTCTTCATAAGTTGCACACTGTGTCTTGAGATGTATATCAGTTAGTCACTATCACATAACTGAGTCTGAGATGTAAACCATATCATCACATTTATCGATACAGCTCTGGCTAAACTAGGGTTTGAAGAGACTGATATTCAGCAGTTTGCAAGTGTTACCTGGACTTACATAAGCCTGTCTTTGATCTCTATATATTAGAAATATCTTTGGATCCATTGAAACCTCCACATTCCATTTAAGGATTCTCACCATATTCTCAGCTCCCAGAGATCCAAACACAGTCGGCCATTGAATTACAGTACCATGCAAAAGTCGTTGGTAGTCACAGAAGCCTAATGTTTCAATTATCTTCATGTTGGTGTAAAACAATATTGATGTACATATATTAACGCTGTTAAGGGATGTTAGGATGTTAAGGTATAGATACATGCTGCTTATGAATGTTTTATGACTGCATTATGAAGGTGCAGTTAAAGCATTACTGATCATACTGTATGAGCAATGTGTACAAAAGTTTTGATAAGGAAAATAGAAAAGGGAAAATTGAAAGTTTTATATTCTGCCTCCAACTTTTCAAACTGAGTGATATTTAAGCTCTAAACGATTTTGTGAAATGTTATTAAAACTGCAGCATTTATCTTTCAGATTAAAAAAATCTGCTTTTTAGGTGGTTATGCTGTAAATATTATTGTATGTAAAAATGTATATTAGCTTTCTGTACCTTCTTTGTTCATAATTAACACTGTATGACAGGTACAACATTTCCAACTATACTGCAAACCAGCACCTGAGCAATTAGCAGAAAATCGAAGGACGGTAGCTGACCCAGTCCTAGTGTTTCATTAAAAAATTAAACTCTTACACACTTGAATACAAAATTAATTGAGTTTTTAGTTGAATGTGTGTAATTTCACAGTTGCATGGTGAAAATCATCTTTGAAAATGAATTGCATGGCTACTGAACAGAAATGTAGTAGTTTCTCTAAAACGTATTTGGAAAAGCTTGTTTGAATTTAATTGGTTCTAGAATTTGTACTACAAGATAAATTAGCAAATCAAATGGATAAACCTCAGGAATTATTGTCCCATTTAATCATTGAATCAGTGTTCACTGGGCCATCGATTCGGCTGAACCGAAGCAGCACATTCAAGAGAGTTTTTCTGCGAGTCATACATGGTGAACGATAAGAGTGATAAGAAAACTTGCTCTCGGTACCCCGCCGATCTGACTGTAGCAGACACAGAGAGGCACTGAGATTTCATAGCTGGGGCCCATGCACCGCTGACCTGCTCACATCATTCCCAGTGAGCCCCCCCCCACTGTTTTGTGTACACATAGCTATACCTGTCACGCCTTTCACGGAGAAGCAGGAGCAGGGAGCCGGGGATCGGGAAAACGGGGTTTATTCACAAGGCGACCATGAAGACAAGCAGCAAACGAGGACGTCACAATACAATGACCGGATTGGGGAAATGAACGTAACGCGGACTTAAATACAAGGCACTGATCACAGGAACAAGAAACAGCTGGTAAACATGGGGAATCCACACGAGGGTAACGAGTAGGTGGAGTCGACGAGGGGGCGGGACGAGCAGGGCAGGACAATACCCTTGAAGCACAAAGCATGCCACTTAATGACCTTTTCAACTCAAGGAGGAGCGACCAGGGTTTTCCCTTTGTTGGATAACTAGTTGGAAGATGGATGGAATAGTAACAATAATCATAATACTACTGTATATTCAGAGACAGATGCAATGTGCTTTGTCACTGTCGTAACCATATCTACTATTGCACACTTTGACTCCGATAGGACCTCGTGAGGAAATTAAAATTAGGCTTTCATTTCATTTTGCCCTACAGTATGTCTTATACCTGGGGCTGGATGGGAATCGGTGCACATTTAGAAAGGCTTTTAAATCACCTGTGAAGTTGAGACACAAGGAGTGGATGTGAGCCTTGAATCAGACCATGCAGAGATAGAACTTGCCTCGAATGGAGCTTCTGATGAGTAGCGTCAGCGGGAAGGAGCAAGAGGTCAGAACGAAAGGCGTCGCCGATGCAGCCCAAGTTTACAGAAGCCTTTATGCCTTTATGATGATGTTATCGCAGTCGCGTGGAGAGCGCAGCCTATTTGAAATGAAGAACCGTTTTGTACCTGCGAGATTGCAGCGATAATGAGCACTTTAAGGCAGGCAGACGGAGAGAGTGACAGACGGGGTCAACAATGAGTTTAGCATCCCGAGAAGTAATACTGTACACATACTGCCAAGGAGAGAGTTACTTTTAGTTGAGGTTTAAAGGAGCTTTTTTCCTGTTAACGCTTCTACCCTGCTTTGTTTAGATGAAAAGATGACTAGCAGATGCTATCAGCAATAAGAGAACAATATAAAAAGGACTGCAAAAATATAACAATTCTAGCAACTTTTCAAAACAAAAGATTCATAAAAGTGCAACTGAAACAATGAGTCAATTTGGTCTCTCTTGTGCTATATGATACTTAATGACAACTGTGTTCTACATAGTGATGTTTCGGATAAATCTGTATCCCTAAACGGTTTATTTCAATCCGCCACTGATGTCATGCAGAAAAAATGATTTCCCCTTTTCTGATGCCAATATGAAAGGTGGTATGCACGATGGTCCACTGTAGCCTCACACTCACTCGTCTGTGTAGATCGAGTTCGCGGATGATCCTTGTATTTGTGGGTTTCCTGTCACGGTCCAACATGTGGTTACATGAGCTGGTGTTTCTAAATTGCTTATAGGATCTGTGCCCTGCAATGGACTGGCACTCCCCCCTCAATCTTCCCTGACTTCCTGACTTCCAGCTCACTAGGCACCCCCCCCCCCCGCAGTGTAAGGGGTGTACTTATGAAATTGGTTGATATAAACAGGATAAAATCTGCTTTCAGTGCCATGGACCTTGTATCTATCCAAATATAAAGGTCCTCTGGGTTGAGGTTATGCATGTTTTATAGACTTGGACAGTGACCTGGGTCACCTTTGCTTGGGGCTATAAAGACTTACTTCTGCTACACTGTCCTTGTATGCCAGCTCTTTAAAACAAGGAATTTATTTTACAGCTAAACTCTACACTTTTTGAAGTGTCATAACTAAAGCTGTAAAATGTTTTCTCAAGGTAGATCTGGCCAGTGCATCCATTTCTGTTGCATTTCCTGTACATTAGCCGTTGTTGTATTGCATAAATGCCATTACCTATCTTTCAGCCACTTATCCTGTTGTACAAGGGCATGATGCACCTGGAGTATTCCCCAGGATGTACAGGTCACAAGGCAGGGGACATCCAGGATGGCAGGACAGCCCCTAAAGGGGCACCAACACACTATTGGAAATTTAGAGGCAGCATTATGCATGTTTTTGAATTATGGGATGAAACAGGTTCCTTATAGGAATACTGCAGAGGGAGGGGGTTTGAATCCCCACCCCTGTTGACATCAGGCTTGTGTGACCCACTAGACCACCGTTAAATATTTACTGTGAAAGTTAAATAAATCTAGTGCTGTGTGCGAGACTGCTGGGTATATATTACACTCATATCGTGCCATGTTTCCGTGTTCGGGGCAGAGCTCAGCTACTCCTGCTGAAACGGTCTTCACTCGTGCAGGAGCCCTGTAATCCAAGCTGCTGGGTCTGGAATATGCGATGGCCATTTGCACATGGCCACGTGCAGCGTGGCACCTATACTTCTGAACGGCCAAATGTCAGAATCACCCTAAAAACATAGCAGCACAGAAACACATATGGGCACATATACAGAGAATAGATATTGCGCAAATGTATGGATTTGGGCAAAGCTCAGATTACCGCTTAAATTTTAAAACCACGGTTAATCAGAAAACCAGTGCTTCATACTGGAGATATGGAAGACATGAGCTAACATTTCAAAACCCCTGAAGCATTCATAGAGGCCACAGTGTAGTCATGAATTTCTTGAGGAAAATGCAGTGCCGATATTGCATTTATCTGGACCCATAATAATGTCAATAGATTCCAGATAATTTAAAGATCTAATTTAGTTTTAACAACCCATATGTTTCCAGCTATATGCAGTATATATTCTGTTCTTCTAAAGAGTGCACTGTGGGTGGTGTTCAGGGAATGAGTGCCAGCCTTTAAGTGATTTTAAAAGGCAATTCCCCTTTCACACAAAACGTTCTTCATGTCTGAGGTAAAAGTGCCCATTTCAACCTGTACTGTGCCAGAGAAATAAGGAGTATGCTGTGTTTTTTGGGACCACAGCAGATAAATATAAAGGCAAGCAGCATCCAAATCACAGCACCAGTGAGCACTGTATGTGAGAAGGTCACTCCAGGCCCTACTAGTCAATCACAGAGACTTGCTGTTGGCTATCAGATGGCTCTTTCAGGATACGCTGCACACAGAGAACGCTGACTCCATGACACATAATTGAAATTCTATCCAGTTTAGCACTCAATGCAAACCACTGAGTATCAGAATGCGCCGGCCGTGAGCTGTGTACAGGTAGGCTGGCTGGACGCTTTCCGCTTTTAGTGAGATTACTTTATTGATTGGAGGCGAGGCGTCGCCCTACTCCCCAGTGCCAGAAAGTATAATCGATTTTGCTCTGTTGCGTGGTATATAGAGCGCAGTCACTCAGATGTGGCGATGGTGGTGGATTCGACTGGGACAGAGCAAGTTCGGGGGAATCTTTAAGCAAAGTCCACGTCCAGCGTGGGAATACAAACAGTTCTGTAGTGAGACCTGAGTTTGAGCAGAACATTAGGGGCAGCAGTGCCTCTCTCTGCCAGGAGCAGCTCATCGCCCTTCTTACTTCCTTGCAGCTTCCATTGAGAACTAACAGTTTTTGGGCCCAAAAGTAATCAAAATCCCATTTAGATTTGAAAACGTGTCACAATAAGACAGGCGACTACCGTTTCATTACATAAATACTGCACTCTGGTCTCAACCCAATAAAAACAACTGACAGTTTTAAATTGAAAATGTAACCATAATGTCAATGAGACAAATATGCATCAAAGTTTTACCATCATTTCTGTGGGAAACATGGGAAATACGAGAAACACCTGTCCAGGTGAATTACCATAATGACCTCCAATCATTTCTTTGACAACAGCCAGAACATGATGGATAGTCAGGATACATTAAAAGTTGAAGGGGAAAGTGCTCAACCATGTCCGTGTTATCGCTACTTTGGAAAATTTGTTTTTGCTGTTTAAAGACTTGAGAGTCCTTGGTACAACCTTGGATGTTCAGGCTGGGGCCTGAAATTAAAGGCGAGCGATATGAGTCCATAAATCCGCACCAGCCCCCACACGCTCTCCCTCCACCTAAGCTAGGTGAGTATTACTAAAAGCAGTGTGCCAATCAGTGCAAGCGACACACACCCCCATCATATTCACCACCTCCACCAATCAGTGCAAGCGACACACACCACCACCCTATTCATCACCTGCACATGGGACAAGGAGGCTGGCTAGGGTATATCGGGGTCAGAGGTGTAACGTCACATCGCCTTATAAGGCAGTTCTGTAGTCGCGTGGTATGCAGTTCTTTTTTTTTTTAACTATTGCTGTTATAAATGCAGTACAGGCTACAAAGTGAAATTTATCCACATTTTCCTGTTATTCATATTGACTAATATGGTAGTTTAAATACGTTAAGTCCCCCATTATGTACGCTGCATTTGCGTATGCACGATTTCTGAGATTTTGCCACAAATGTCAGGCCGTTCATTGTGGATAAATGACCTCATCTCACTATGATGCCCCTGTCACTCTCCTACACCCTGTCTCTCTCCCGAACACATCCTAACTTTCCGGAAAGAGACACAATACACATAAAATAGCGACTAGAAGATCCTCTCCTAGAGCCCCATAGATGTAAGTACTGGAGATTTACTGAATCTCTTCTTGGTAATAAATGGGACTTTCTGCCAGCGCTATTTATGAACTAAATGAGTTTCTGGTAATTGAGTAACTTTATGGCGCTTTCCAAATAAATGCCAGATCTAGCCCCGTTTTGATGGCCTTCTTACTCATTCTTATGCTCTAACAGCAAACAAAGTGAGAGGAGAATCGTGACTGACACAAACACTATGTACCACTGAGTTACCAGCGTTGCTATTTGTACTGTGCTGTTAACTAACCAAGCTAGCTGCAGTTTGCACAATCAAATAAGATAATCTTTATGAAACTTATGACATGAGACGATTCAATTCCACCATTTCACATAGCATTTCATCGATTAACTCCATTCCATTCTCGGGGTCGGGTTGGGGGGGCCCAGACCTCCCTCTCGCCGGCCACCTCCTCTAGCTCCACCGGGGGAATACCGAGGCGTTCCCAGGGCAGCTGAGAGATTACATCTCTCCGACGTGTCCTGGGTCTGCCCTGGGCCTCCTCCCGGTTGGATATGCCCGAAACATCTCCCCAGAGAGTCGTCCGGGAAGCATATGAGAACCACCTCAACTGGCTCCTTTCAATGTGGAGGAGCAGTGGCTCTACTTTGTGTCCCTTTGTGTCCCAGCTCCTCACCCTATCTCTAAGGCTGAGCCCAGACACCCAGCGGAGGAAGCTCATTTCTACCGCTTGTATCTGCAATCTCATTCTTTCAGTCCCTAACCAGAGCTCATGAGGTTATGGGTAGGAACATAGATTGACTGTTAAATCAAGAACCTCACCATCCCGCTCAGCTCTCTCTTCGCCCCAACAGAAAGGTACAGCATCAGCATTACTGCCGAATCTGCATCAATCGGCCTGTCGATCTTCCGCTCCCTTCTGCCGAGCAGGACAATGGAGTCCCCAGAAGGGGCACCTTCCAGCACCCCCTCCAAGGTCTCCAAGATGACTAGAAACTGGTGTTCAGCACATACAGGCAGACAACAATCATACAGGCAGACCTTCCCCTAATTCAAAGTTCACCAGGGTAAACTCCAATGCATTGGCACCAAACCGGGGGGCTATAAGTAGACTCACACCTGCCCAGGGTCGTTCACCATGGGCAACTCCAGAGTGGAATAGAGTTCAGCCCCTCTCCAGGAGTTTGGTTCCAGAGCCCAAGCTGTGCTATATCTAGTCCGTATCTCTCTACCTCCCACACCAGCTCAGGTGCCTTTTCCACAAGCAAGGTTACATTCCATGTGCCGAGAGCCAGTTTTGGTAACCGGCAATCGTCCATCGAGGCTCCAGCCTTCGACTGCCACCCCATCTACACTTCACCTGACTCCCACGGCTCCCCCTGCAGGTGGTGGGCCCACAGGGGGGACAAACCCATATTATCCCTTTGGGCTAGTGATGGGCCGATCCGATATTCAGTATCGGTATCGGTCCGATACAAGCCTAAAATTACTATCGGTATCAGTTTCTAAATATAGAAATATTTTTTGATATTTTAAAGATATAAAAAATCAAGGAAATATTTGGCAAATGTGTGACAAAAATGACAAGTAAAAAACGTTTGCACTGATAGTGACCAGTTGTGCTAAGAAAATAAGCCATTTTCACACTGTTTTGCACTACTTTCTATTGTACATTTCTATTTATGTTTAGCTTTAAGAATATAAGGGTCTAATCTACAATTTTTAAATAGTTGTTGAATATTCATGCTGAAGTTACAATTCTTTTATTTTCAGATCCACAGCATTTTTTGTACTACATGCGTAAAGTGGCACTTGAATTTCATTTTGAATGTTTATTTAGACATTCAGCTTTTTTTTTGCATAAAGGTGCCCTTAAAATTTCAGAATACATGTTTACATGGTGCTGACCAGTCAAATGCTGCTAGTGTTACAAAGTTTTACATAAAAAAGCAGCCGTGTTGCTGAACTGAGTCACATTTTGAACTGAGTCACATTTTGAACTGAGTCACATTTTGGCCGTAATGTACCTGTAATGTACCTGTAATGTATTTCTTCTTTATGACTTTTAGATTTTTTTGTGCGGTGTGTAACCAGTCATTTCCAAAGTATGTTCTGCTTTGTTGTTTTAAAAAAGAGACCGGTATCGGTATTGGCATCGGGACTGAAAAAGTCGGATCGGCCCATCACTACTTTGGGCTATGCCCGGTCGAGCCCCATGGGTGGAGGCCCGGCCACCAGGCGCTCGCCTTCAAGCTCCCACCCCAGGCCTGGCTCCAGGGCGAAGCCCCAGTCTCCCTAATCCAGGCAGGGTAACATCCCCGGTGATCTTCTACGTCATAGGTGACAATATGAACTGCACTTAGTCTGGCCGCTCACCTAGGACCAGTTTGCCTTGGGAGACCCTACCAGGGGCAATTGCCCATGTCAAATTAGCTCCTAGGATCACAGGGGCACACAAACCACTCCACCATGATAAGGTTATTGATTAACTGCTGATTACCTGTTGGTTATAATACAAGGGCTTCAATGAGTTAAGTTTACATACAAAGCCGTACTGTGCTTCTGTGCTCACCGCTCTCTATGTTGTCTCCTTACTTGTGGGTCTGGAAGTGAGCATCTGCCTGCCGGAGGGGGAGTTGGGAATAAACTGTTTTAATGGAGGGTAGGGCCTCTCCAAACAAAAACTGTAAGAAAAAAACTTTAAATTATATAATGAGGTATATTAATCGCATGTGTTTTTTGTAAACTGGGCATTATACATGATATTATTGAGGGTGATGACCCCCCCATCTCAACATTGGGGGGAATATGTCCCCCCCATCCCAACCTAAATCTCCACCTATGGGTCAGAGAATGCTGAGGGATAGATGTCCTCAGAATGATGGAGCAGAGAGGAGCAGAGGATGTCGAATCGAAGAAGGTGGTAACACTTTATTTGAGGCTGTCGTCTGAAATGTACTATCGATACCTTCATAATGCAATATACTGTAATGGTTGGTATAAGAATCAATAAAGCATTACAGCATCTATTGACAGTCATAAGGCATCATAGTGTTGATTATACTATACAGTGTTAATACTTCACAAGCTTCAGTGGAGCTCTCATTTATAATGCACTATAAATGCTTTCATATTGCATTATAATGCTTGGTATAAGAATTAAGGATGCTTTGTACTGCAGTATGAAGGTATGTATGGTGCATTATAAATGAGACCTTCATAAATCTTTCATAATGCATAATAAACATGCATATAATGTGTTATGCCTTTATATGTATACATTTATATCCATGTTCATAATGGTTAATGAACGCAATATATTGTGTTATGAATGTGTCCATACATTATTATAGACATACCATTCATAAAAACTGTTACCTAGGAGTTTTATGGCCATTAAAGTGTGGAGGGTGCAGGATTAGAAGCCATCATTGTAAACAAGCAATGTTGCAATCTGCCATTGCTGAAAAGGTAAACTGTGAATGAGTATTACATTTGTAATATTATAAGAAAAACTAAAAACTAAAATAAGTTCAGTAGCTAAATAAGTTCAGTATTTTAAAACCAAATATCTCTGGAGGTAGGGAAAATCTACATTGCATATGCCCTTGGATATCCGACCTGACAGCATTTGTTCTGTAAGAACAATTATTATTTCCTTCCTGTGTGTCCCCTGGAAGAAGACCCATTAATCACAGTGTAGGAACCAATATGTCATGCACACTCAGCCTACGAGCGCCGTGAAGATCCACATTCACGCCGCACGCTTCCCGCATCACTTCCTGTCAACAGTAAAGAGTTGGTGATTAAGGTTATGCATGTGTAATTTATAGTATAAAAATAGGTGGCATGTCATCTTCTGCACTGGCATATAAACAAACAAGGAATCATCCGAAATGAAACAGAACCCCAAAAGGTTCGATAACCAGCCCAGATGCCTGGTGAAATGGACACTTGGCGCGGCATCTGTAATTTGCATACAATCCCCAGTGGTCCTTCAAATGTTGGTTGTTCATAGTAGCTGCTGTGTGTAGCTGTACCTCCAGTGCCTACGAGATGTGACCTCCCTGGGCATCTACCTATTATAATTTCCCTGAATACTGCCAGTCTGAATACTGCCCTTTTGAGGTGTGACATAAACACATGCATCCTCAACACTTACACAATAAAAAACTTATTTAGTATAAATTCCTCCACTATTACAGCACTTTCCTGAGATAATAGATAAAAAAAATGTACTGTATTTCGAATGATAAATGGGTTTAATTGCACTGAGAATAAACAGTAGAAAAAAACTGAAGGAAAACATAGATTACTAAAGGAAAACACAAATGTGTTTTGTTAGGGAATAGATTTACTTCCTCTACTGCATTGGAAAGTACCCAGCTGTAAGAAATCACCTCCCAGCAGGGGCAAATTCATGGAAGACAGACACTGGACCAGTGTATGTGTGGTCTACCTGTGTAGTGAGTAACAAAAGATTTGAATAAATATGTAATGTACAACACTGCACATCACATGTAACTGCAAAATTATAACATACGTTGGGTATTGATACCATGTGACCCTATCTGTTGTCCTTGTTTCCCTGAGCTAATGTTTCTGTGTTTGTGCTCCTGGAAATGCATGCCTGTGCAGACACTCTGCACCTACGCAAACAGGAGATTATCCTTGTCCGTCAAACACACACTGCTGGCCATTAACAATGTTGAGCTCCAGGCCGTGAAGAATCACAGGAGCTCAGTGGTGTTCTGCGAATCTGTGCTGGAACGTTCCATGCTTGGGAGACAAAGTGTCCGTGCTGTGAGCGGATACGGCATGCGTAACCGTGGCATTTCAGAGCACGTCGCTTTGGGCCCCACAGGGAATCTGAGGGCACTTCACAAAAACGAACCTCTAATGTATATCGGCAGCAAGAGACAAGCAAATAGAAATGACACAAAGCCTCTTCGCAGCTTCTTTCTCTGCAGAAATTAAGTGGGACCGACCGATTCGACAGCACTGAGCATGAGGATCACCGTCTAACGGCACGTCAGTGTGATGAAACCACCATTAGTCGATCACCTTTTTAAGGCATTTTGTTAAATGTCAGATGCTGTGCTGTCAGTCCCCCAAAAGGGGTACGTTGAAGGCCTTCACTGTGTCACTGTCTGAATGGACTGGGGGGGCGCAATCAAGGTCCTGCATACGCTATTGGGAGTTGAGTGCAGAAGCATATCTTTGAGTGCAGAACTTTAATTCAGTCTAACACAGTCACTCATACCACGGTGAAATAGCAGTGCAGTGTAAGAATAATATAACTTAAGAGTGCTTGTAATTTGGTCATCAGATATGTCAAAATGCTTGATTTATTTAAGTAAAGCCACGCTGATTGCAGCAATTCGAGTGTGAGTCATAAATCTCGTCTTTATCTGTGAAGCAGGCCATCCACAAAAGCTGGCATAACTGGAAACGATCCAGCACACGTACCTTGCTCCGGGGAAGAACGCAAAGGCCTGTCCCGGAATACCGCGGCCCATCCCTCTGGCCACCTGCTGTGTAAGCTCTGAAACCAGAGCGAGGACTTGCCCGCTGATTGGCTTATCGCGCGGCTGCCAGCTCACGCTACATGCGGCCTTTGATGAGTAATGGTGTGTAACTGGGACCTCCATTCTGCATTTCCACTGCTACGGAGTCTCTGTGTCATCAGAGACAAAAAGAGATAAGTCACGGGGTGCAGGTCAAAAAGAAACTCATTGTGTGCTCATAGGTGACAGAAAAGCAGCAGCTATTTATATCGCCATTTGCTCAGAGCGTGACTTTCCCCGAGCCGACACACGTGAACCTGGGAAATGCATATCCACGTTTATCTCCCTTTGTTTGGTACAGCGGCAGTCGGCTCATATTGCAGAACCGTGCAGCAGGTGGTAAGGCAGGGCTCCAGGAGACCGGGTGCTCGATAAACAACCGCTAGAGCCCAAATCATGCGTGAGAACCACTCCGATCAGGACGGTACACGGGAACCATGTGACAATGGAACCTTTTATTAGGGCCAGAAGATGTGGAGTTCACAGGGAGGGAGAGAGACTGTAGGCCCCATGAAAACAAACTGAGAGGGAAAACCACTACTAATTTGGGTGTGGGAGTCAGGGGTGGCTTAATGGAATGGGAATCAGGATGGCCATCTGGACCAGGGCTGGTCCACCGGAGGTGAGAAACAACAGCACTCATAACTACATCTCATCAGACAAGCAAACATGAGGGGCAGGTGAGGTAAACACAGCCGGCTGTGGTCACATGACTACCCCTCTGGAGAGGGCCACACCCTCCCGCCTCCTTGCGTAGACCGCGAACTCTCTCAAACGGCAGAGCAGACTCCTGCCTTATAGCTGAGTACCAGCATGTCTGCTTTTCCTAGAAAAGTCCAACCAGCAGCCACACGTGCTCAGGAAACAGTTCAGCTGTTAAATATAAAGCCAAAATGAAGCCAATAAGTGAGTCTGAATGCACACGGAAGCAACGCGGCAACAGTGTCCCGCTTTCAGCAGCCGCGTCAATGCCGGTTAGGCGTACGCGACTACCATGGGCGGGATGGTTTATTAATAAATGTGTGAAATCAGCTAGACTATTGAGCTGCAATTAGCGGGTAATTTGTGCACAAAAAATTGCCTCTAATAGACTCTCAGTGCTGGACTCAGAGGCGTTTTGGAAACTGTCGCTGCGGTTACATTAGAATAGTCTGAACCGCCATCCATCTTCCAATCAAACATCCTACGCAGGGTTGTGGTATTGGACTGGAGCCTATCGCAGGTGGGATAGTGGACAAGGACAAGGGGGTAGATCGAGGTAAAGGTCAACTTATGCCAGTACATGGACTCACAGGACGATGTATAAAGATGATACATTATCTATATAGAATAAAGAAATGCACAACTGTAAGGTATTTTGTAGGGAATGAGAAAATCACCACATCACTACTCTGTACGGCTCCCTTTTCATTCCTGCCAACTCCTTCACAGAGAATGACTGATGGACCGGAAATATCGTATTGAATGTACATTGAAAGGTCTGCCTGAACCATTAGAAACTAAAGACCAAAAGCACAGAGGGATTGTATCAAATTAAACTGAACACTCGGCCTTAATTGGTAATAACAGAATTCAGCCCGACGGAAATGATTCTCCATCTACTGAGTTGCATGTCGAGGCGGCTGTGTGGCTTCATGGAGGCAGTGGTGAGTCTCAGGGCCGCGGTTTTATATAGCATCCTGTCCATGCGGCATTCTGGGACCTGCGTCCACGCCTGACAAGCTCCTCTGGATCTCGCCGTCTGCACCGCCGTACAGAACATACACCGCTCTGCTTGCTGCACAGAGAAGCACCAGTCAGATGTTCCTCAGATGACCTGGGCAGAAATGGAACTGACAACCACCTGCATCTGGCTGCAGCGGGAGGAGACAGAGAGAAGGATGATCCGTCAGCGAGGGCCTCTGGGAGAGCAAGACCGTCGGCATACAAGTTCAATTACATACCTGTCCTGTGCTATGTAGAGCTTAGCGTGATTTATCACATGGGTGAGGTCCCTTTCAGAGCTCAGGCAATGTTTGGGAGACATGGAGTAGAGGTGGAGGCAGCTGTATGTCAGCCAGACAGAAGATGGAGTGCTTTCTATCCTGTAGTGTTGACTCAGCACTACTTCTGACTTGCTAAGAGTAACTATATTTTTTTCTACTCTGTATTATCCTGTCCCATCTAGGGCACTAAATTACCCATTTACATATTGTAGTTTATTGTAGTATACTGTGATAAACATATGTGCCCTGAACTCACATAGAATACAATGGATGTTCCACCAAAACATTATGCCAAGACATCAAAATCCCTAAGCACCAGGATAATTATAGCACAATTATAGATCCTTTGTCAGCATGCATGATGGGTAAATTGGTGGCTGTTCACAATGTTGGCAAGCAATTGACAAAGCAACACTTTTAATCCTGGCCCAGTAACTGCATTGTGCAATTCTAATCTTCCTGTACGGTGTTTGTACAGGAATTAGTCATTTTCATGTTGGTTAGATTTTCCCAGTGTGTTCATGTGTCTATGGATGTGTTAATCCGTGTATAAATGTATAATGCGTATAAATGAATATAAGGGTATATAGTGACAAAGCATCGATCAAGTCTTCAGATGTAAGTCATTTGTACAGTAATATATAAAAAAAGCAAAGCATAGAGAGAACAGAGGAGGGCAACACTCTTAGGATTGAGGCTCAGCTAGGTGGCAGTAGATCCTACAGTTATCGTCCATGCTCTGCTTTCCTACAGGAGGTTTTTAATTATTCTTTTTTGAGTCATGTTCAAACACCCAGGGCTATTTATTTACATCAGGGACATATTCTTTCATTAAAGTTATGTAAAGTGTTCTCCCAGATCCTTGAGCTGTCTGTAAAATGTGTGAACTTCGCTCACACATTATTTGATCTTCGTCACGACTGTTGTGCAGTTTGGACTTTGAGTCCCAAGCTTTACCATTTGTCTGCAGTCCAAAGCCGTTAAGATTTTCCCACACAGCCGCACTGATCCATTTCATCACACCCCCACTGCTCTGCCATGGTCACCAGTCCAGAGCTCCCGTCATTTCCCTTAGGTTAAACACTCATAACTATGAGATTTACACATAATGAAAATAGTGAGTTCAAGTGGGGTCTTTGTTTCTTCACGTGTCTGAAGACCGTGGATTTGAAAGAGGACACAGAACAGTACATGATGAAGCCCAAATTTCTCTACAGCATTAAATTATTTATAACAACTCATTGGACAAAAACATGTTTTTTTGAAACCCTCAAGGACTTTGCAAGGCTAGACCCAGTCCTCTTGGTTTTTCCTAAATACAGGAAAAAATATCCTTTGTTGATGTACTGGCAACCCATCCAAGGTGTCCCTACCTTGCGCCCCATTCTTCCTGGAATAGATTCCGGATTCGCACTGTACTGGATAACTGTACTAGACTTGGATATATGGGTATTACCTTTGTGATTTTAGCATTTGCATTCGGCAACTAGCATAGAGACTGTGTATCTCCAAGACAGCAGCAGGTGTGATACAGATGTGGACAAAATATTTCTGGATAGATTGCACTGCAGAAGTTCCACAACATTAATGATCACCTGTCAGGCAGAAAATCTATGAATTCAGTGAAAATCAATGTAAATATGAGCTTATTAAAGTGACGTGTGAGCATTTTTCCTTGTTGGCTGACGGGTAGCACTTTCAGGTTTTCATCGAGTGGTGCATTTAATGGCTATTTTTATAGGAATCAGCCTGCCTGCTCTTTACATTGTATTTCTTTCATTATTAGCACAGGGTGCTCAGGACGGTTCATGCCTTTTTAATGAGTCTGTATGGAGCCGAATGCAAGCTGGAAAGGCAGTATAATTGAATTATATGTGCTGAGGGAACCACAGTCATCATTTGCTGATCCTGAATCATTCCATGCATTGATTTCATTGAGGTCTGACCTTTTTTTTCAAAAAAAAAAAATGTAATAAAACCTTTCCTTTGCTCAGGTGAGGGAGTGTGGCCTGGTTCTGGGAATACATTTTCATTCTCAAACTCTATTGTTCCCCTCACCCTCCTTTTCTAGATTCTTTTGAAAATTCAAAGCTGAATAACTACATCATAGACAGGTTCTCCGTTTCAAACTGCACGGTGAAAGGAAATTTTATATTGCATATCTGCCCTGTTATCATACAACATTAACCTGAGTGCTTTAAAATGAACAACATATCAGCTACGTTCTTGCATATTACACACTGCGGCATAAATATTTATTGGTCTCTTCATTTTAGTTTTATACACAATAAATTAAATGCCAGTTGATGTATGTGAGACAGCAGCTCTTCGCGTTGCACTGTCAGTGACATGAGGTTAGTGTAGTTTATATTTTCAGTAATATTTTCTGAATATGCTTCATAACGCACCTTAATTCTACACTCATTGTTTGGCCCATAAATGGTTAAAAGTGAGACAGATATAGAAGGGAAAAATGAGATTTTTTCCATTGGTTTTCACCGTATACAAGTTACTTTCTGTTACAGGAAGTCCTTTGGAAAGTGCAGCACTGTTTTTTTTAGCCTGTGACAGTAACAGACACCCTTGGTAAAGCCTCAGGCGCTCTACTGCTGCCAGGACTTCGCTGTGACAGAGCAGTAGGTGCCTGTCCAGATGTCTGATGAGCTGCGGCCGAAAGCGAAGCGAGGTCCAGGCTGAGGAATACAGCAGGCGCGGGAGGCTGCCGGGGCGAGCGGGGACGGCGCCTGCCTCTGTAAACATCCGCCAAGGCACCCGAGGGACGGACAGCGATGTCAAACAGTTTTACTTCTTAATCTAAAAAACTTTGTTTTTGAAATGCATGTATTCCTGTTGAATTTCTGGGTTAAACACAGTTGCTCTATGCTTAGACATTTGAAAAGTATCAAAGCAGAGAAGTGCTGCACCCTAGTGAACCGGTGGACTCCTCCAAATCTGTATACTCCACTGTTGCCAGGTTTCGTGACAGACCGCATGTGTGCCCTCCTGATGCTCTCATCCCAACCAGCTGGTGAAGGACGGCTAGTGTTCATTAGTAAAGTGGCTGGTCAGCTTAAACCCTCGTTCCAGAACTGCCGAGCTGATGACATCGGTCTGCTTTCATCGAGGCTTTAATTGCTGTTTTGGAAAAATCCGTCGCCTCCCCGCAGCCATAAACTAAGCCTTTACAGTGGGGTCTTCATGGGTAACGCTGTCGCCCCTCCACGACAGGGTGGAGATTCGGCAGATGGGCCTGCTCTCTCGTAGTGTCTGTGCACATTTCCTTTGGCTACTCAGGGTCCCTCTTGCAAACTGGAGACGTTCCATTCTGGTAAATAACTTTGAGCATCTGCAGGTCCCTGTGAGGAACCAAAACAATCCTGCCATACACTGCCACACACTTTAGGAGCAGCTGTGGGGCAGCCTTGACGGACTGGATGGGCAGTTACAGAAAGTCACCACATGGACACAATGCCTAATATGGTACATAGCACAGTGTGGCACACTACATATATAGATCTACCTTAATGAGAGAAAGTAAAGGACTGTGTAAAGCAAATGGATTTCAGGCTCTGTATCCAGGAATATACCTGTCACAAAATCACAGTCAGGCATGGTCCACAGTGCGGTTTGGGAAATGAAGGGATTTTATTGAAACTGAACTTAAATGACACTAGAAACAAAAGGGACTAAGAGGGGTCAAAACACAAGGCAGGAGGGTGAAACGTGATGCAATAAAGACAACACTGACACCGGGAAGGTCTGAGGCAAACAGCACAAACATCTGCTACACATCCGGGTAACATGCAGGAAACACAGGCAATGACTGTCGAGAGCACTGGGGAAATGCACTGGGGAAATGCAGGCACATATATACACTGATAGCGAGGGATGGAAGAGAAACGGGTGTGGCTAATTAACACTCAAGCCAACAGTAGGAAATGAACACCAGGAGATACCGGGAACTAAGGTGAAACAAGACATAACATAACCAGATACAAACTCAGGAGAACCAAGAACAAAGGCATAGTCACCTGAACCAATACAGAAATATACACAAGTACACAATAAAACTGGGAAATCTGATAACTAAACGAACCAAGATGATTGAGGCTAGTCTCCAACTCACGAGAGAAGAGACAGCCAGACGTCAGTCACCCCTTAGCTCATTTGGCCATGAGGCAGGCTGGGGAGCAGGGAAACACACTAGGAACATAGAAGTTACAAACAAAAAACAGCAAAAAGGACGGGATGGCCAGCGACAGCTGCTGGTCAAAGGGGGAGTTGACAGACTCCTGATAATACCCTGTGGATAGTGAAAGGCCAAACCTAAACCTGCAGTCTCACAATTAAAAAAATATTTTTTTACAGCTAGGAATAGTAGAGAATGCTTTTAGACAGATATCAAAACACTGGAATTGCACACCAGAATTGCAAAGAAAATTACAATCCTGCTGTCTTTATACAGAAAAAGATCCACTGATGTTGTCTGCTTTTCTGAGAGGAGTTTTTGGACTATGTCATCTTAGCTTTTACTTAAGATGCAGCAACCTGCCACAGTCTCACATGAGATCTTCAGAAAGTCAATTTTGTACACAAAGGCTTTAGCATGGCTACTATATCTACCTACAAACTTCCTCTCATCATAAACTGTGTGATGTCAAGTCTTATCTGGGCAAAAGCTCATCATCATTCCTTAACCGATGTTGTAGAATATGCTATTCTCGACACAATTTTAATACAAACATCATTATAACATACATTAAGAAAGGATTTGTTTTGTTTTCAAATCCTGTTTATATAGTTTCTCTCTCACTGTTGAATTATCACAAGTTATTATAAGAAGTTTGCTTTTTATTACTGTTGATACCAAAATAACCTATGCTACAGTAGCAGAATATCAGATGTAATAGTTATCAGAGAAAATTTCCTGACAAAACCATCAGAGCAAAGCTTTTAGTTTTGCGTCAGCTTGTCTAAAGTGTCTGTCCTGCTCTCTGCCATTGGAGCTCTTAGCTTTGTGTCAGTTGTTCTGAACAGTCCATCTTGTGCTTTGCCATGGGGGCCTTTAGCTTTGTGTGAATTGTTCTAAAGAGTTCCTCCTGTGCTCTGCATTGGTTGCCTTCCTGAACTCCACTACATGCACCTGTAAAGCATTAAATCTCACTTTCCAGCTGAGCTGAACGAACGTGTCCCAATAAATCACTGCAACATGACGCTAATCTTATTTTCCTCAACATCTTGTTACCATTTTAATGTCCTATGTCATCCATCTTTAGTGACTGCTTCTCCAGTACATGGTCATGCTTGTTCCGGAGTTTACCCCTGGAAGCATACAGCGCTTTGACAGGCTGATAGTTGGTTGCAGGGCACACATTGAGGGCACTTTAGAAACAAATGATCTGAATGTTTTTGGTTTGTGGGTGGAAACTGCAATACCACACATCGCAAATTCCACACACACAGTAATCAGATCCACATGCTTGTTGGTGTGACAGCATTGCTACAATGTTACACACGCACCCTTAAAAATGTGAGCGCCACCACTAGAAGCGACTGCAGGAAATCGAATCTGACGATGGGTTTGATCTCTTCAGCAAATCTCCTTTTCGTCCCTGGATTTGTTATCGTAAGCTGTCCGTGGACAATGTGGGATGTAGAGTGGCCATCGCAAGAGATATAACGCGGGCTCAGACGCCTGGCCTGATTCTTAAGGGGTGCTTACAAGGACAGAGAATGGCCTTAATGAGGACAGATCTGACTGGAGCGGTCGATTGCCGGCGATACCCTTCTCTTCGTAAATGTTCCTCAGAGCCAGCTGTCACATGCATAGTGACAGTCTCTCCATCCCCGGCTCCATCCAATTACCGGGGGGAACAACAAGCCACCGGCTACATTAACCAGCCCGTGGAGCGGTGCTTAAACAGACACCTCGGTTGGGTGCAGCATCCAGGCTCTCGGATTTACTTAGGGATGGGTGTTGTGGTAAAGCAGCCCAGGAAACGGGGACTGTGAGTCCAGAGCAAATTCTCCATGATACACCCAAAATGACCGGTTGGTCAGCTGGAGCGCTTGAGCAGATGGAAGATGAACCCGGCCCCGACCTCTGGAGTACCTGACCGTGGATGATGGCACCGATTTCCTGTGAGGGGGATAAATCTCGAGGATGGAAGCCAAGTCTACAGAAGGTTTCCCCTGCAAGGTCAGAGGCAGCCTCTGTAACTCCCCCCACCACGGGACGCTCCCAGCAGGTGGGGTCCGTGCCTCGTCTCCGGGATCGAAACGCTTGAGTGACACGCCTCCGGAGGGCATAGCAAAGAGGGAGGATGCACACAAGCTCCAGCAGGCCCCACAGACTGACCTCTCAAGGAGGCCCGAGCAAAACATAACCACATAAGGGCAGCGGCAGAAGTTCTGGAGTCTAAAGACCAGAGTGAATTGGGGTCATGCTTTCTTTGGCTGAAATGCTCTCATTCATTTACTGTGTGATGATGTCGGAGAACAAGAGAAGAAAACAAGTAATTAATGGAAAACTTTGGTTTCGTTTTATGAATTCAGTATATGCTACTAAATTAAAGAAACAAAACCAGATGATGAAAATTAAACAGAATCTACTTCAAAACCACATAAAATGTGATTTTAAATGGAAAACATGGAGTACATCTGGGCACTTTAGATCTGATTACATCAGAAAGTAATGTTTTCTAATGGATCTTGGACAGCCGGTGCATTACTCAAACTGTGCTGAATTAGAGGTGCAGTGGGCATCTCAACACTATATCGATGGTCTTGTTTTATGCAGGGGGGAGGG